>JAALXI010000148.1:0-31128 GCA_012977755.1 Fusarium nurragi | reverse complement strand
GGTTTCAACTGCCGAAACGGCGAGAACTCGCCATGTTCATGCTCGGTTGTTGGTCCGGGGTTGCGATGCTGGTCTTTTTGACAGGGCTACCAACTGCTCAAGTTCATTCTTACTCTGGTGGTTGATTGTCCCTGTACCCCGCCATGAGCTACACCACTGACTGCCCCGCGACGCGTCCAGACACGTCAAGCGTGCATAACCTGTCCTTCGTCCTGCACCACGGGAGACCCTGGTCTTGAGAGAAAACAAGATGGCGGATACAACTGGCGACGAAGACCGTGAGGTAGAATAAAAACAACCCCGCCTGTGACAAAAACCCACACTGACCGTTCTTTCCAGCGCCTCAAGGCCGCCCTGTGGTACGCCGTTGGCCAAATCGTCGACGAAGAGTCTCTGCGCCGCAACCGCAATGCCACGCCTCAGTTCATCGGCGCCCTCACAGAGCTCGTCTGGACGCAAATCGGTACGTGCGGCCTTTGTTCCCCAAATCAAAACGCAAGGGCACGGGCTAATCAGGGGGCGTAGAAAACGTGGCTACAGACCTGGAGAGCTTCAGCAACCACGCCGGACGCTCAACCGTGACAACGGACGACGTGCTGCTTCTTGCCAGGAAGAATCCAGATCTGCACCAGATCATGAAGGAATTCGTCGACCAGGCTCAGGCGGAGAAGGGAACTGCCAAGGGTAGAGGGGGTGCGAGCAAGCGGTAGCGTCGTGAAGGGGTATCTTTGGAGTTTGGCGCAATAGGGAAATTCAACAAAAGAGCAACAAATCAACAGCAGACGGCATTAGACAAAGATCATTCGCTAATATATGCATGAATGTCTACTGTTCTGTTCATTTCTATGTTGCTTATCTTCTCTGTACATCTCAGAGCTTGATCGAAGACTCTCCCTGGTACTTTTCCCGATATTCAGTTAGCATGCCAAGTGTAACATTAGAGCCGCCGCAAACCACAATCACCACGTTTTTCCTGCTCCATTCCTCATCGGACAGGCCCCCGCCAAGTATCTTCCTCAAGTCCCCGCGATAGGCAGTAGCCAGGGTCGCACCGCATGCCACCTCGACCAGCTGTCGTCCGTCGTCAGCGAAGCGCACAGCACTTATAGCGGCGTCTGCATCAGATACAACGAGACTCTGCATGGTCCCTGATGGATGCTGGCTCCATTTCCAGGTCTGTTCTGACACTCTTGTGGCGCCCAGCGATGTCGCGATCGAAGTCATCTCGGGTAGTGTGACGTGCTCTTTGGCCAGGACACTCGCGTTGAGACTGTCGGCTCCTGTGGTCTCGACGGCCAGTACGGCTGGCTTTGTGATCAGCCAGGGATGGCTCTCGACACCTTGCATTATGCCATTGACCAAGCCGCCGCCGCCGACATTGCAGACAATGGCATCGATGGGCTCCTCGAGCTGATCTCGCATCTCATCCACCATAGTCGCCGCACCATCCCAGATCCGAGGATCGTCAAACGGCGCAACGTAGACGCCCGCAGGATCGCTCGCCAACAACTCCTCACGCATGTACTTGTCACACTCGGCCCAGTTTCTGCCTTTCTGGTACACCTCCACCCCGAGATCAAGCAACTTGCGCTTCATGAAGTCAGTGATGATGGTAGGCATGACAATAGTCGCCTTCTGGCCGAGCGAGAGGGCAGAAGTCGCGCATGCTAAACCTGCGTTGCCACCGGAGGAGCAGTAGAAGTGAACGGGACCTGTGGCCGCGGCGGCTGCTTGGGTCATGAGGTTGCCGATGCCACGGGACTTGAAGGAGCCCGAGGGTTGCAGGTTTTCAAGCTTGAGATAGACATTGCTCGGAGAGTGTTAGTTGCGTTGGCGAGAAGTAAGGAGTCTTCGCGGATGCGTACCAGCCTACAACCCGAGACAGTTGAGGGCTTTGGAGACATGGCGTCTTGATCCATGGCAGCTTTGCGTCGGAACTTAGAGAGCCCATGGTGATGACCTCGCGCAAGCAACTCCGGAGGAATATGCGGAGACGTTTCTGAACAATGTTTCGATGAGTGACTTTAAGTAAGCAGGAGTATAAGAAGAATCAGTAGCAGAAATAAGAATATAAAAGAAAGGGTTTCTTTATGAGCAGGGATGGAGATCTTTATATGCATGTCAACTTGAACTCCACCGCGCGCGCCCTGTGGATACCGAGCCGCTATTTCCATTTGTTGCGCTGCGAATCATAGAGAGCAAAAGGTACCCATAGGGCGCGGGTTTTAGAGTTCGACATGCTATTTCTGTCTTTAGCGCCTGGAGTTTCGGGGTTCGGATCCATTAATTCTCTTCGCAGTTGCATCTACACGAGACCATTGGTCGGATGCACTATATACAAACACCACCACAAGAGGCTCATGGCATAGACAGCCGACGTTCCTCCCTCGGTTTAGCTGACTCGGCCGTGATTCGAGGAAGTCTGTTCTTGGGAGGATGCTCCGGCTATATCAAAAGATTGCAGTCTTGTCGGCTGCGGCTCCTTAGTCTTGACGTCTGCAATAAAGCAGTATATCAACCTCACTCCCTCAGCCTAAACATCTACAGGCTCTTTGCAAATCTTAGGGTGGTTTATATGATGTTGGAATCTCTTACAACGAGGGCATCTGTGAATCACTGCAATTTACTTCTCCTTGTAAACCTGGCTCCTCGTTTCTTCTCATTCAGCTCAAGCTTCATCACCATCCGTCTCAACTGCACACCTTGGACTGAAGGCTTCGGCCTGGGGATCCCAAAACCCCAATAAGCCAATCTTTCCCCAGTCAATCCCCTCTTCCTTTCTCTTCCTGGTCAAACATTAGCCTTCGTCTCACCACTTAGCAAAAACATTCCCGCTCTTTGTCCCCTCAACACCATCCAACCCCAACCGCTCACGATGGCGCCAAGATGCCCTGCCAGACAGAGAATTGGAACCCAGACACGGGCTCGTAGAGCTACTCAGTCCAGAGCCCATCCCATTAAACGTCCAAGTACTGGACAAAGATTGGGCCAACAGGGAATCGAGTCATTCAGCAAGCCCAAGACCAGAATTGAAGCACCTCTCCTCAAAGACTTCACCAAGGAGTACGGCATCCCCACGAGTCAGTTCGCTTGGGGTACTCGCGAACCGAGCCCTGAGAGAGAATCATTCGACGAGGAAGATACTGCACCTCCGCCCTCTGTCCCGCCTGCTTATTACAGGTACGGCGGTGCAAGACGGCGTGTTATCAGCACCAATATTCCTCCTGTTCCCGACAACCGCCCTTGCCTTCCCCAGCGCCCTCTTCTCTCTCTCCCACCCGCTTCGGAATTTCGACTCAGACCCTCCATCAAGATCAAGATCAGGGTACCCAAGCGCCGTAGCTTGATGGAGCTTCCCGCCGAAGTTCGAGTGCAGGTTTACCGCGGTCTCCTCGTGTCCCACAAGCCCATTCCCGTCTACGACAGATGGAAGCGAGTCTATCAGCGAGAGAAACCAGGTCTCGACATCAGCATTCTCATGGTGTGCCAGCAAATCTTTGTCGAGGCCAGGGGTGTTCTCTATGGGGAAAACACCTTTCTCTACCGCCTTCGAGATGCCCCCAATCGGTCTCATGTGATGAGCAACATTCAAGAGCTGGCCAACAACGACGCCTATGTTCCCGAGACTGAAGTCAGAGACCCGTGCTCTTTGGTGTTTGGGGGTCCCAACGTACCAGCAGAGCCAGAGCACAAACCTGGTACTATCAACATCACCAAGTATGCTGAATACTTTCGCTACATCACTGTCCAGGCTGATCACAACCGATACTCTTCCTACACGAAGGAGTTCATGGCCGATGCTATCAAGATATTTGCCCGTGAACCGGCCAAGACCAACATTCACACGCTGTGTATCATCATCAGTCCCCGATATATAGGCGGCAAGTTCACCTTTGCCGACTACTTCGAACCAGCTTCGGACCTCATGGTGGCGCTCAGGGCCGTATGCTGCGATACCATCCGCATTAAGATCTGGAACAAGTATCTGAATGATGGCATTGGACCCTCCTCTTCGGAGCTCGTCCTTCATGCTCACCAGCTGCGGTTTTTCAAACACCTCGAGCGCGACAAACTCGAGGGCAAAGACGACACGAAGAGATGCGATATCTGGAAGGGGGACGCGAAGATGCAGAAGTTCCGCTTTGTGCGGCTTCACGAGATCAACGACAGACTGATGAGGCTCAAGCGATCTGTGATCAGAGCCTGCAAGAAACATGTGCAGGCAACCGTTGTCCAAAAAGGCGAGCTCGGGGTCGCGACGTGGGATGTTGAGGAAGGCGAGGAAGTCTGGGATGTCCAGGAACAAGATGATGAGGGGAGCGAAGCGGACGTTGACCAGGAATTTGAAGAGCCGAGTGACGATAACGACTCGGACTACGAGCTGTGAGATTTAGTACGCCTTACTGGAGCAGGCAGGGGGGTTGGTACATGCTTTCATTGGAGACGGAGAATTGTGGTAAAAGGGGCTCTCATCTAACTATTGGACGGGTGTGAGATCGGTCAATTGCTCAGAAAGGTAAGGTAGCCCAAGGTCTTCAGTCAACTATGCATTCGGGGTATTTTATCACCTATTTTATATACCTTGACACTCCATTATATGATCGCTCTTATGAGGCGGAAATCTTGACTCTCTCCACCTCCAGTGTTTCTGTGTCAACCAACACCAGCTCCTTCGTTTCTGAGAAAGCTGGAACAGTGATGAGCCTCACTGATTGACCCTCGGGGCCATGAACGACCTTGGTTGAAAATTGTGGTTGATTGCCAACAAAGTACAGGTGTGGGCAGGTCTGCATAACAAAAGGGTCATCCTCTTGGAACGGGTAGCTCCCTAGATGGTATGTTAGCTTCACTTTCAACAGTTGGGCGAGTGTGGACTTACAAAGTGTATCAGGTGCAGTGGGAGCACAGCATCGCCATCGACACATGGCCTCCATCATGCCAAGACGATCATCACTGCCAACGTACTTGAAGACGTCGTCGACGTTCTGACCACCAGTACCCAGAACCCGCCACCCTTCGAGCTCAGCTTCCCAGGGATTTGTAACGGTGTCAAACCATGCTGGCTGGGTCGCCACAGCAGCTGGATCGCGGGTGTAAGCCCGTGCTGAAGGAAACATGGCGGGATGCACAGGTTGCTGTGGATAACTGGCATTTGCTGGATCCTGGCTACCAGGGAGCATTGTAACAGGGATAGACGGGAGGAGCTCGGCGACAAAAGCGTCGAAGAGCTGAGAGGGGAGCGGGTTGTAGGCACTGGCGTCGTAACCGTATTTCTTCTGGCCCTTCTTCTCCGGGAGCGCTTCATCGGCTGCGGCGGGTTTGCGGTCTGTTGTTGATATGGAGTTCCCAGCGATGATGAGACGGCTAATGTGAGAGACATCGGCCTGGCTTGAAGGGCTCAAAGCCTCTCCGAGTAGATACTCTAGGAGAAGGTCAATCTCGAGAGCATAGGAAGCATCAGTGTCTGAAAATGACAAGCCAGACACGATGGCGATCTTATTGTTGCTCTTATTTTCAGAAGCATCAGCCATGTCCTCGTCTTCACCCTTCGTCTTGCCCTTGTTTGAAGCAGGTTTTGAGAGACTCCAGCGGTCGGGTTGAGGGGGTAGATCAGGGAATTTCACGTCAATGACTTCGAACTCGCCATTGGAATTCTCAGTGCCCATAACACCAATGATACACCCTGTTACGAGATGTAAATTCTTCAACAGATCACCGACCAGCCTTACGCGACCTGACTCATCCTCTAACATGACCTGGTCGTCCTCGGAGAAGTATTTAGGTGTTGAGATAGGGGCAGAGATCCAGCGCTAGACATACGAGTTAGAACTTTGCGTTTGACATTGAGAGAGGAGATATCCTACGTCCTTGGACACATCTTCCAAAATATTCGGCTTCAGGGGCATCTCCATATACACGGTGCCAGTCACATAGCACAGCTCTCCCTGGCGAACATCGAGCACACGATCGACCCTTTGGGCCTCCTCGTCGCCGATAGTTGTACCAGTCCAGGCTGCAGCAGCTACTTGGTCGACGGCTGGTTTGATCTTGGTAAGGCGCAGAAAGTACATATCGCCATACTGCTGCTTATAGGAGCGTTGCTTGTCGAGGGCGAAGGATTGCAGGGGCTTGTAGGCGGAGGCACTTCGAGAGGGAACTTGGTGAGCAGCATCACTGTGCGATGTTGAGTTAGGGGCATCGTTTCAACGTGTATGGTCGATGGTGCTTACGATGGCTTCTGGAGGAGGCTGCCCTCGACATCTTCAAGGGTCACCATCTTGGGTGGCCTCGAGACAGAATGACTTGGGAGTCGAATTTATAGAGGAATATATCCCAACTTTCAATCAGATCTATCGTGGCTGTGCAATTGACTTTCCTGGTCGTTCAAGTTGGAGTTGGTGGAGGGAAAACGCGTGGGGAAGCTTTGTCCGCGTTTGGGCGCGAACTTCTGGCGTAAAGTGGCTAGGCAACGGATAAGGAACCGATAGCGGAAGTGGAGGCTCTGTCCAGGGAATGACGTGCTACATTACAGGCGGTGAGCTCACTAAACGGGCTGAGAGCTTATGGCGGGGTCCCTGAATGGAATCTCATGTTCATCGGACCCCGCCATCGACCGGCTGAGCCCGAGCAGATGGATCTACTTCCTTAGAGGGGAGAGGGAAATCTCTGACTCGTCACCATCTGAATATCTTAGTTATAAAAACCGTCTTGGTCCCTCAACTTGGAACTTCTCATCTCTTGCTTCTCAGCGTCATCACTCCTTACACTCATCATGTCTTCTTCTAAGCCTCCCCGTGTCGAGGTCAACAACCTCTCATACACGTTTCCCGACTACTCAACTGGTATCAACAACATCACTCTAGATCTTCCTCCACGGTCACGCACCCTTCTTATTGGTGCCAACGGCGCTGGCAAGACGACTCTGCTCCGTCTTCTCGCTGGTAAGCGTCTTGCGCCCAGCGACACCATCTCCATCTGCGGGGTTGATCCTTTTAAGGAGGGTCTTGAGGGGGTCACTTATCTCGGCCTTGAATGGGTTCTCAATCCTATCGTCCGAAACGACATTGGTGTCAATGAGTTGCTCCGCTCTGTCGGTGGGGATGCGTACCCGGATCGTCGAGATGAGCTCGTCGCTATGCTTGATGTCGACACCAACTGGCGCATGCACGCTGTCTCCGACGGTGAGCGCCGTCGCGTCCAGCTCGCCATGGGTCTTGTGAGGCCTTGGACTGTTCTGCTTCTCGACGAAATCACCGTCGACCTCGATGTTCTGAGTCGAGCTGAATTTCTCGGCTGGCTCAAGCGCGAAACCGAAATTCGAGAGTGCACCATCGTCTACGCTACCCATATCCTGGATAACCTCGCTGGCTGGCCTACCCACCTCGCCCACATGCATCTCGGTACCGTCAAGGAGTGGGATGAGGCCGACAAGATGCTCGCCACTATTGATGGAACTGTGGGAGCCTCTGGCAACAGCCGTCTCGGAGAACTTGTCCTAAGCTGGCTCCGAGACGACCTCAGGGAGCGAGGACCTCGAAGCCAAGCCAAACGCAACCCCGAAGGCAAGACGTATGGCTTCGGAGGCATTCAAATTGGTGGCTATGGCGACGAGTCTAAGCAGCGCGAGGTATAAATGCAACACAACCAGCTAGTTCTGGGGGACATCTAACCGAGGCATTTTAACAATCACCTTGAGTTCATTTTTCATCGGTTTGGAGTTAGGGAAGATGGATAGCACTCAACTGCATTTTTTCGGCGTGGAATAACGGTAAAAAGGAAGATAGCAGTGATATCTGCCACTCATGCATGGCGTTCGATTGACGGGAGACAGTCCTCAACCCTGTATTCTACGGCGTTTGATCTTTCTTCAACATATAATGCATGACGAGGGATGGAAATATGGTGGCGGTGCTTTAGATAGGTACTCTTCTACGTACCCTACATTTCAACTAAGGGGACAAAGGCGTCTGTCAGCTTAACTACATAAGTCTTGTAATAAATCAAGATGCAAAGCATGACAGATTTCTGTATATCATTTACTGGATTATTGCGTCGCTGTAGGTTTCGTGATTGCCTCGCCGTCCATCAATCTTCTCAGAACTGTCATCGTGTTCTTCAATAGATCCGTGATACCTGCGAGTTCGTTGGCGGTTAGTGTTTCCAACACCTTGATTCGATAATCCTGCCATGAGATTTGTATGCCCCCTGAGCTCGCCAGCTGCCCAAGGGTACTTGGTGTCGGAGGGCCCTTGTGCCTGATGCGCAAAGATGTGTCGCCATCTATCTCAGCACCCTCAATGCTCTGTATACACCGTGAGCTCTGCAGACACAGAAGTGGCGAGTATGACAGTGAGAAGAGAGACGTTAAAGTATGGGCGTTGTCCACAGAGGTCACGTACGATGACAGGGTGGGAACGAGACTCCGTGGGATCATACAGCCATGGGCGTTGGGGTCACTGTCGGTAAACGCCCGACCGCGCCAGAAGCAGTTGCATATGTCCATGAGGTAACCGTTGAACAAGCTGACGAAAACCTTATTATACGACGACGAGTCAACACGGTTGCTTCCGTCACGACGCGGCTTGGTGAACATGGCCATCTCGAAGCCCTTCTTGTATGAGGCAAGGATGGCACAGATCCGTGATGCGATGGCGGCAGAACTGCTAAAGAAAAGTATGTATATTAGGAACGAGGGTGGCAGCTCAATGCGGATGTGGTGCTTGAGCTTCTCATGGCTGACGAGCCGGGCGTTTTGCTCGTAAAAGTCGAGGATGGCAGAGCGGGCTGAGACGGAAGTGGATGTTTGAACGAGACTTAGGGCCAGAGTGTTAACGTGGCGGACTAAGTCGGTGACAGCTTCGCTGGCGTTATCTGGCACTGGGTCGCTGGATTCAAGCACGACCGTCCAGTGATAGAGGAGATTCTTGTACAGAGCGAGAAGGGCGAGTTGAGATTCCGGGGTATTATCAAGTGTTGCAGCCTCGAGGGGTTGTAAGACATGTTTGTATAGCTCTGGAGAGTGTCAGCACAAGGTAAGGCCCAGAAACGGGTCAAACAACCTTGGAAATCCAGTAAAGGGGAGTATGACAAGATCTCAAACATAGAGTCGCGACGTCCAGAGCTGTCCCAAAGTGGAAGAAAGCGCACAAAGAAGTTGAGCAGGAGGGGAGGAAGATGCTGCGCATGGTCAGAATGATATCGCGCGACGTTGTGTGAAGTAACAAACCTTGACAGACACGACATAGTCTCGAAGGATATCCAATATGTCAAAAAAGGTGGCTTCATCTGCGTCGCCATCATGGACATCTTGAAGAACTGCATTCAACCAGTTTTCTATCCTCTGCTCAGATTCATTACCTGGCTTCAGGAGCATGAGCTTTTGCAGCAGTGGATCTGCCAGAACGGCGATCAACTGGTTAGGGAGCTCTAGTTTGTCGATATTCTTGACGAAGCCGGTAGCATTCTCGATTTCTTCCAGTGTAACCGCATCCTACAACTGTGAGCAATCAAGCAGGCACCCGCAGCGTCGGTAAGACGAACCTCTGTCGCATGAGACGTGTGAACCAAAGGGATGATCTTGCTTCTGGCACTACGGCCAATAGGGCGATAGACGCGGAAGCCATCGCGAGGTTGTGATGGACCACCTTGGGATTTATGAAAGTGTGCCTCTTGAATCTCATCCAGCCTTGCTCGCCATTGTGGATCAGGATGCTCATCAACTCTTAGCAAACAAAACAAATGCGATTCACTGAATAACGAACCTTGAAGGAGGATGCTTTGCCTCGAACAGCTTCCCCTACAATAACCTCAGGGTAATAATCTTTGAAAACCCTGAGAAGACCGATCAGGCACGGGTCATTTCCAGTTTGTCTCGAGAGGTTAAGCCTGGAATATATGAGTCGGTAGTCAAAGACTTAAATGTGTGTAACTTACAAGGCTTGGATTCGGAAAGGTCGAACATGTTTTCGCCGTGTAATAAGAGCGAGTAGATGGCTTAGATTAGGCCTGGATCGAGTTAACGAACTGTTTCTAGAAAAAAACAGAGTCAACTTACCGAGTGGCCGCGGTGTCGAGGAGGTTAAAAAGAACAGGATACACTTGAGAGAGCACCTGTGGTGACTCAAGTGTGTGGTGTACTGTGATGAGCCACTTGAGAAGAGCCGCTTGAAGAGTCAGAGACGGCTTGAGGGCTCCGTGACCGAGGCAAGAGACGACCCGAAGAGTAGACTCCCGAGAAACGGGTGCGGCTGGGTAAAGGTTTCTAATGATGGCAGCTTGACTTGCTTGGTCAAGGTGGTTCGGTGTGGTGACAAGGTTAATGAGGTCGTCAAGAGTCTCAGGCAAAAGACCCCATTCGTAGCAGAGAGATGCGAGGTTAGTGACAGTGGGTTTGATACTTATTGCGCGTGTTTTGAGAGGTACTTTGGATGCTAGGTGCATTATAAGCAAAAGTTCTTGAATAGTATCATCGAAAACTCACATTCAATAACATCACCAACGAGGAGCCGGATCTCCTCGTGGCCCGCCTCGGCGGGATCCATGTCTGTCTCCATGTGTCACGTACTCAGGACCGGGCCTCTTTCCTGTTTATTTTGGGATTCGATGTATTTACCATCAAATAGCCAGGGCAAGTACGTGCTCCGGGGAGTGTGAATGAGTGGGACACTCCGGGAGACGCGTCGGCGAAGGGCAGACGCGTTTTCGGTTTTCGGGGGATAGTGGGTCGGATCCGGAGTGGGGCGCAGGCCTCGAGTTCCGTCTAATGAAGCGAGGGATTCACCTGTACTGTACTATACGAACTATATTAACAGCATATAACTGAGGTAGCAGACATCATTCAAGGGAAGGAGAATGGTAGTCAGATGCTGGAAGCACTGTACTGCCTATGCTCATTACTTTTGGTTTGAGTGACAAGACATTGTTCTTAGTGTTAGCTTTGTACCTGAGTTATTGCTGATAATTACACTCCGTGAGACGTTTGACAAATAGAGATAAAGGAGGGTTTAAACGACGTAGGCGCTGTCTGATACCAGCTTCGATTCTAGCTGTGGATAGGACCGTCCTTTTTTTTTATTGCACAACTTTTAGTTATCGTATTTCCCAGGCTAAAGCTGAAAACTTATGGCAAAGTGCCCGTCCAGTAGTTGTTACCGCACCTACCAGGCAGGCCAATAGTGGCCATCACCTGCCGCGGCATCGAAAACTGAACATCAACGTTCAGAGAGCGGTTGATCGTAGGAGCCTTCGCGCCATAAACTGGTCATGACAGCCCGTCTCTGCCGCGACCTAACGTGTTTTCCCAGAGATACCTGGGTACATGCATACCTTCCGGGTTCTGGAGATAAGTACAGAGTACCTTGGTAGATAGGTAGCGCCTTTCATTCCTTCTTTGAGCGATAGAATGGAAGCTACGGCCTCGGGGTTCCTCCCTCTGCAATTCGGCAGTTTACGACAAATCAATTCTAATCATTCCTCACATTCCTAACGCTGTCCTCTCTTTTCCTCTTCCCTTTCCTATTTCTTGTCTCATCTTGTCTTTGATGTTGGTGCGAGGCAGTCATCGCGGCACAATCCATTAGCCTCTACTTACCTGTCATCGATAGGCCAGCCGAAGCCGTGGCTGACAATCCACATCGAACGAACCACCCTCCTCTGAGTTTGCGCAGCCTGAAAAGGCATCTCCATGGCGGTCAGGACCCCCTCTGAGGCTCTGACCTATACGAAGACTGCCGGGATGTCGAATGCAGCACTTTTTGGAACCAGCCGCATATTAGCACAGTCTTATTATTCCCTGATCAATCTGGCGGACTAGAGATGTAGTCCAGCAAACTACATTGCATAGGAATGTCTCTGACATGCAAGGAAAAAGGTTAACAATATCTTCCGCCAGAGACATCATGTCTTTCACAATCTCGCCAATCACGAAATCAGATTAGACTGTCTGTCCGGCGCAATTCTGAGACTAGAATTTAAGTCTCGACGCCTCGCCCTCGGTCGCTCGAGCCTCTCTGACCATCATATCAGTTGCATTGACCTCATGGTAAACGCACTTCTGGACCACGGTGAGTCTAACGCCTAGACCTATCATTTATCCAT
The DNA here is from genome assembly GCA_012977755.1 of Fusarium nurragi. Taxonomy (NCBI): domain Eukaryota; kingdom Fungi; phylum Ascomycota; class Sordariomycetes; order Hypocreales; family Nectriaceae; genus Fusarium; species Fusarium nurragi. The sequence goes on along the minus strand of JAALXI010000148.1, from coordinate 19,032 downwards.
GCTGATGTACCACGTATAGCTCCCCCGGTTCTGCCGAGGTGCGTCTTCGTGTCACCATCCGACAAACCTCTTGCAGGTGCAGTTTGAACCCGCTTTCGCCGTCACTACGGATGATCCTAGCCTTCGGCAATCCTATTTCGTCAATCTTGGGAACCCTATCTGTACACGTCGAGATGTTTTCTCCGCCACAACCTCCAACCGGCCTTGGCCGGTATTTTTGGAGAGGCAACCCTGCCCGTCCATCCTATCCTGGCAACTGGGTAGTCCTTATGGCCCTGGCGCTTCGAAGCGGCTGATTCATGATACCAATTGATGTCGCAGCCTTCGTCCCATCTAACCCCACACTCATTTGAACCCTCCTCCCAGCAGTCTGGATGGTCGACTTCGCAGGGCCCCAGCAGACGCCCTAACACCATCGTGGTCCAGCCACAAAACCCGCATCCATAGTTGACTGACTTCCTTATTCTCATTTTCCTGCCGGTTCAGGTTCAAATGAACAAGCAGGTTCTTCCTCATCGTCTTTTGCTTTTTTGTCCAGTCAACTCTGTCCCGAGCTATAACCTTTGATCTGTCAAGTGGCCTTTTTACCATTGCTCAACCATCTGGACCAGCGTCGACAGTTATCTCCAAACCTGCGGAACCGCTCATGCGTTTAACGATTGACCGCACTGCTTCACCACCTCGCCTGCCATAATTTTTGCATATACACTCTTTGAAAGGCGGTTTATGCCCACGGGGTTGGTGTGGATACCGCTCACTTGACCGAAAAGCCCAACTTCTTTGTCAGTTCAGATCGGTCATGTAACTGCATCGCCGGTCTTGAGACAATGTCAAATACGCAAAGTCAGAGCTTACCAGCTTTGCTATGGGATCACCAAGATTTGGTCCCTATTCAGAAAGACCTTCACGAAGAGGATATACTCTTGTTGTTGACTCCTGCTGCTGTTCCTATAGATCCGAGTCTCGCCAATGCAACTGATCCTTTCGAGCCCCTGGGTCAAGCACTTGCACAAACACATCCCTGGACAAGACATGTTCCATACATCAAGCAGCGTGGCATAACTGCCGATCATGTTGCGTTCATTAAGATGGCACGGATTGTTGTCTTCGTGCTAACCGGCTTCTCGTCAGATGAAGGTGCTTTTCAATTAGAACTTGCAGAGGAAGTTCGAGAAGTGTGCGAGGAGCGTCCCGTCGCTCTTGTGGTCTGCTGCGAGGTCCTCCAAAATGAAGCGTACGAATACGGTTTCCAAACCATAGTACAGTGTCCCGGTTATTTTGTGGCAGACCTTCAGGCCGTCGCCGCTCTGTTGACGAGTGAACAAGCACCGAAAGCTATAAGGTCAACTGCCAGAGGCTCTCCCCCACCGTCTTGGCCACTAGTCAAATGGGACTTCGAAAAGGACCTTCCAGATATACATGCCTTGTGGGAAGCAGCTTTCCCTCCCCAATTTCATCTGGATCGTTCCACCCTTGGTTCCCTCTTGAAGCGGGATGGCTATGCGATGCATTACCTCGTTCGTGAACCTGAGACCGGGAAAGCTGTTGGATTCTGCGCTACATTTACGACATTTACGGACAGTAGTGGCGACCGACTGATTGGGTCGATAGCCGCCCTCATTGTTCACAAAGAGTATCGGGGCCGAGGTATTGGGTGCACACTTCACCATGAAGTTTTGAACAAGCTTCACAAAATTCGAGGTGTCGGCATCATACAGCTTGGTAGCACATTTCCCAGGTTGCTTTATGGCCTTCCAGTTCCTGTGAACAACACCAAATTCTTCCAGAAACGAGGATGGAATATGAAGGAACATACGCCTGGGCGTGGTCGTTGTGTATCGGATTGGCTCTTGAGATTCGCCGATCATCCAGTTCCTGACTTAGCATCTGCTGGCCTAACCTTCAGATCATGTCAGCTCTCGGATTATCAACAGGTTATAGACATGGCAAACAAGGAATCGCAGAAGAGATATGGGTTTGGGTGGTACGATCAGTACGCCAAGTATATGGATAGCTCTTTTATGAACGATGTCGTCGTTGGGCTTGAAGGAAATAATTTCGTTGCGGCGGCAATTACATATTTCCCTAACAATGGGAGCCCTTGTGGTGCAGATATCCCATGGCCAGCCACAATCGGACCAGGCATTGGAGGAGTTTCATGCATCTGCATCAAAGGTGAGTTGCCAGCCGTAATTTGAATCTCACTGACTGGTTATTAGACGAGGACCCAGACATGGTTAACCACCGGGACTCAGTGGCAACGAGATTACTTCTGGCTTGCCGTCAAACCCTCAGTGAGAGAGGAATGGTGGGGATGTTCGTTGATGGCAGCAGATCGGACAACAATGTGCTGCAATCTTTAGGTAAGAAACAGCACTTGCGTTCCTGTAGCTACAGTCACTGACTCTCGACTTCAATAGGTTTCTGTAAATGGGCAGAATATAAAGAGCTCTGGCGTAAAGTCTGAATATAGTGAGGATTCTCTATAAAAGATGCTACGCAATAGAAACATGATCAACTATCATCGTCTGAGAGAGAAGACTATCTCGAATGAGAAAGGAGATGCTTGGATTGTAGGCCAAGGAACAGACAAGAGTCGCACCTCAATAGATTCACTTCGAAACTTGAAACATATGGCATAACTTCACATGTACTTCTCTTACTCTCTCACTAGCTTCCACCTCTTTTTGTCACATGTTGTTGTAAGGCATCTCATGGGCATTACCAGATTACCCCTAATCCGGATTACATATACATCATCAATATGAGTATCTAATATAGTAACATCACTCATAGGACAGCATATAGAGCCCTCAACCCTTTTGGAGACATTTTGGCTTACTCAAGATCGTGCCAGACCCATGCAATCTTGCCCCAACGGACGGGGTCTCCTACTCTCTGGCATTGCGGAACTGTAATGCTGGGGCGAGTTATCGAGAATAGAACACCTTCAGGGGCCTTGACGGTCCGTCATGAATTACACTTGAGCGACTCTACGTGGCTGGCTGACATGCCATAGCACATGTCTTCCTTCTTGCATTGAGACCTCCGTCGGCAGAAAGACTGCTCGCAGACACTCCTATTCTCCTCTCACGCATTGCTGTTGGCCAAACATGTCTCGAGCCGATTCCACCACCTACCTGCTTCAACAGATCACGTATACCAACCACTTACAGTATGGTGCTGCTGTGTAACATGTCCTTCTGTCAGTTGCTGACGTGTGGCGAGAAAACCATGCTGGGTTTCTTTACTTGGGGTGCAACCATCCGACTTGATAAACTTACGATACTGAATTGCCAAGTGTGATCGACTTGCAGTGTTTTCCATCCCACCCCCATGTTATATATGCAGGGTTACCAGTTGATAAAGCGTATTCACAGCCCCATTGGCTCCTCTATGCATGCCAGCTCCTTCCATACTGTTTATGTATTACCGGTTTCACAAAGGAGCTGCAGTCTATGAGCCCTGTGTCACCGTCATCGTGTGCCGCCCAGCCGCCTTCGTTCTTCTACCAAGCAAAACATAAGCGTTGTGCAGTGTTTCCTATTTGGTCCAGAAACACTTCAATATGCACGTGTCGTGCTTGCGTGACGACGGCTTTGCTGATTTGCCAATGGGTCCCTCCCTTCATGAGCCTCTTTGGGCTAACGGCCACCCTGCACAGTCCAGCCGGCCGGCAGATTGTGGCGATGAGACGCGGAAACGGACCAAACATATTCAGGAGTTCAATATGCGGGCTGAGCAAACTGAGCACTTGTTACACGACAGCTTCTCAACACGCAGCGTTGCACAAAACTCACATGAAAACGACAGATTTTTCCATCGGCTGGTCAAGTCGGATGAGCTTCAGTCGCGGATGGGCAAGCCCAGGGATGTTTTTAGAATGGTGGTTCGCCACAGCGATCAGTCACCTTGTCAATAAGTGCTATCGAACAATGCTGGGATGGACTTAACAGGGAAGATGAATTCTCGCGCTCTAGAAATGCTCTACATTGAGTGAGATGCAGCTCAAGGGTATATCAAAGTGAGGAAACAAGCAGACTTGAAACAAGAATAGAGACCAACATCAAATTTACACCCAAAGCAAAAAACTTTTATGCCCCCCTTGGTACCCGTGTGCAGTAAACAGACGCCCCCCACACCAGTGTTAATAACAGTTCGATCTTCGTAATTTAACTCCTTTCCTTGCTTTTCCCACATTCCATTCAATATCACATTGTTCAAGCCCATTTGGAAAAGTCGACAGTGTCGGTGTGCGAATCTTGTCCATGTAATGTTCCAACCTCGGTGTCATTGGTCGTCGTAGACGACGACAACATCGAAGATCGATGTGAGGTCTGCTCACTCGTGCTTGTGAAAAAGGTGGCCACGCTTGTACGACGGAGGCTGGTAAAGCTATCGCGGACGGTGCTCGCTGGCCGCGAGGACGACGCATCTCCTTGTGATTGAAGCGGCTGTTGTTGCAATGGGGTTGTGCCCCCAAGAGATGAGTTCTGTGAGGCCGAGGGTGTGAGTTGCCCAGAGCTCGATGGTGTGTATTTCTCTCTGAGTCTCTTGATGGCACGGAGACGACTTCTCCAAGAGCTGACATGTTCGCCGCCTTCGCGATTGGCCCACACGTGAGAGAACACAGAAGCGTTAAGTGCCAACAAACGGATCAAGCCAGGGAGGGCTTTCAATGACACGATTTTCATCTCTGAGGCTGGGGAGATCTCGGGGAATCCCGGTTTGCTCAAAACCTGAACTCGGTAAAAGGGCTGGCTGTGTTTCGAAGTGTCTCTAGCAGCAATGAACGACGCCCTCGACGCAGGTGTGATGACAATATGAACGAAATTGAAGTCGCCTGGGAAGGTATCAAACTTGAAGGGCAGACCTGAGTCGTTAAAGACAATATTAACAAAGTCATTGCCGATGTGGCGTTTCTTCATAGTGCATCGCGGGTCGTGATCCAAGTTCGTAGGCATCTGTGTTGTTACGTGAAACACGATCTCTGTGACGCGGTCCCGCCAACAAAAAGTATACTGGCCATCTGTATCAAATTCGCGGTCGAGGCCATGAGTGTTGAATGTTGCTCCTTTGAGCTTCGTCAATGTACCAAGATTGTTGAGAAACTCCATGTAGTCACTACTGCCTGACACGTTGCCAAGGATCTCGACCTCATCAGTCTGCCCCTCTCCGATGTATATGACGCCGACTTTGTGTCCATCAACAGTAGAGCTCCGATCAAAGACCCGAATTGCTCTGTCAACAGCGTCATCTTCGGGAAGCGGGATGGGTCGTGCCAGATCGTGGCCTTGTGGAATAGATGACATGAGCTGCACCATGATATGGCTAGGTAGGATAGTATTGGTCGAGACTTGTCCCTCTCTACTGATGTCGACGTAGTTGGGTGTCTGATGGGGAGGCGGTGGATCAAACGTTTCTCGAATTGTAAATGCCGAGGTGCCGGAGGGTTGTCTCTTGACGATCTGAGCCCAGCCGGTAGTTGTGGCCTGCCTTACAGTGACGATGCTGTAGCCAACTAACCATCTCTTTTTTATAATCTCTCCAAATCGATCTGAAGTAAAGAGAGGATCCTGGGACGATTCTTCCACATCAGCATATGTGTATCTTTGCATGAAGTCGATCGAAGTGAGTGCCTGTTCGTTGTCTGCGTGACCATCTTCAATTTCGCTGTATATGTTCCTGACGAGCCACCCAACCAAGTTGGCGCGATCAGGCAGCTTCAATGCAAGGAACCAGAAGAGAATTACATGGTACGCTAATGCATACACGTACTGCGGTAGGTCATCCGTCGCACTTGGATGTACCGCGTCTGAAAGACTGGGAGTTGAGGTGGCCGGTGTAGATGGTTCGCTGGCATGACTGTTCCTGTTGGAACTCTTCTTATCCCTCACTGACTGTAGATATCGAATGCATATGCCAAACACGATTTTGTACTCCTCTTCTCTGAAGTTGACATACACATGATGCAAACGGCTAAGGCAAGCCAAAAACTCCAGGATATGGATCGAAACATGGGGTTGGGTAATAATGGTAGCCATCTTGGTCAACAACTGCACCAGAGATTTGCTAGTTGAAAGCGGCAGTTCGTGGCAGCATATAGACAGAGCATGGATGCAGCACTTTGCACTTCGTTCCCAAGTGGCGATACCGTGCACAAATGTTTTGACAATCTCGTCCTCGTCTCCCTTTTGAAAATGATCATGATAACTGAGGATCATGGTCAAGCTGTGGAAAAGACAAATTGCCACATCAGCCCGCCTCAGGCCAGATACGTTTGGTGGTTCTTGGAAGGAGTTGGTCCGGATTTGCTCGCAAATAAGCCTTCGTAGCTCCTGAATCTGAGGAATTGTACCGCTGAAGATTGCATGATTACTTAGCTGCGACGGAAGATGAACCAGAACAAAGCTGTAGACCTCCCAATCACAACCATGCAATAGGCTGAGGACAGCCTCAAGCCAGATCGCGATCTCAAGCACAGCAGTACCAGCATTATCTTGCTTTTCGGATTCCTCCTTTTGGTCCTGTTCCTCAGAGATAGGATGACGAGAAACTAAAATCGGACTGAAGACACCCGTGACGGACTCAGGAAAAGCCTCGGGATCTGGAAGGCTCCAAAGTTGGTAATACCGAGCTGCACTGCCAGTGCTCCCTATCAGACCACTCCCAGCAGCTACGCTTGCAGACCGAGCCGGCATCCCTCTTTCATGGTTTTGTCCTTGACCAAACGAAATACCCCGCGCAGATCTGGACGGTCCACCATGTTCGTTCCTCAATAAGCGTAAAGACTGGGCAGCCTCTTCAGCCTGTTTCTTCGCAAAACTCTCGGGGGTTCGACACAAGTTAGGGGCGACGAAGTTAGTCTCGAGGGTCTTCGTGATGAAGATACGGTTAGCCCAGTCAGCACGCAGCCTGAACAAGAGCTTCATAGCGGTCAAACGAGCATCAACCTCGCAGTGATTCGCTTTAACAATGTTAACCAACGCATGATACAATCTCAGAGACTTTCCACTGTCATAGTCCATAGTTTGCACAAACATCTTGACATAGCCTTTAGCCACCACGTTCGATGGCGATGGTTCTGGAGGCAAGCGATCATCGGAGGATGCGTGTGTGAATGGAATGGGGGATGCCGACGACGAAATCGGCGATTTAAGCCGATCTCCAATCACAATACCTCTGAGGGCATCAATGATATAATCAAAGAGTTCCATATCACAGGATACTACCACTGAAACCATCAGTGACATGATGCCCTCAAGGACAAGTACATCTGTTTCTTGAGCAACATCTTGGAGGACGCTTTTGGCCAATTGAGGAATGAAGCTCTCTTCAGGATCATCGCCCACCAAATCCACAACTTCGTAAGCATCCATGATCGTCTCGAGTGCCCGAAGCCTGATCTGGGATGACCGATCTCTGTTGCCGAAGAATCCTTTCAGAACTAGGGCCAGGTTCTCTTCCCATTGAAGGTCAGATGGAGAGCAACATCTGAACTGTTGAAAGTAGTTCAAGACCGAAGACGCAGTTGCGTCGGGGAGGAACTGATGGACCTCAGTAAGAAAGGAAACGACGGTTGCCCGAGGAACAAACAAGTCTGACTTTTGGTTGATAAGTACGTCAAGCCGCTTGATGAGAATGATGAGTTCTCGGCTAAGTCCTTCCTCAGGTCTGTCCTCCCTTGTAGGGCTACGAGAGCCGTCGAGATCATGCGGTCCAGGAATCGCTCGTTTGGAACAGGCTGCGGCAGCTTCGAGTATCACTGACCAGTCCTCGTCAATTATCAATCGATGCATGCGCCCCTCTCCATCGTCAAAAAGAGCGTTGAGCAGTTGAAGGATTGCAGTCAAAGTCTTGGTGGATGTTCCAGATCTTGCAATTGTGGCAAGTCCATCGGCCAGCAACGCGAAGGGAACACCTGGGTAACCATTCTCGGGGGTTTTCGATAGAACCTTCAGCAGTACGGCTAGGGCCCCGCGTAATTCCCTGTTGATATCCTTCTCCTTGACCCCATCGGCAGGGTTGTTTCGCAAAATATCCAAAAGAATACGGATAGTCGCTTGACCGTTATGGCTTTTGAACAGATTCGAAAGTGTATTCCAGGCATCTTTTTGGAGGCTGCCCACCATACAATATATAGAGCTGAGCACTTGAACACAACCTTTGAGCTTATCTTCCGGAATAGACCCGAATGTCACAATAGCGTCAATAACTGCTATGCTCGATCTGAGATCTTCCTCCACGCTGGTACTCATACAAATTGCCAGGAGCCGGTCGATTAATGTCGTCACAGCTGACTCGTCTGCGTTATTGAAGCTGAACTTGATGACGTCGATGAGAAAATTGAATAGCTGAGCAAGATTCTTCTCTTCACCAGAAGCTACAGGCCGACTTCGAGAAGAGCCTTTGGAGCCTCTGGACAGTTTCCTCCTAGCTGCGCGCACCACATTGTACGATTCCCAAAGCCAACTGGTTAACAGAGGAATAAGTTCGTAATCGAAGCCTGTCAAAACACGGCCCCCCCGGCTGAGGTCCACAAGAGCGGCTAATTGTAGATGGAAATCCTCCGAGTTTGCGGAAGCTGATAGGGTTGTAAAATATTCTTGGCGCTCGAGATCGGAAGAAGCCTCGTGCTTCACGCACTCTGTCAAGAGCTCCCAACCAGCTGTTCGCGCCGCAGCAGGTTTTGCAGGATCGATAAGGTCTTTTGCAGCATACCAAATATCCAAAACCGGGTTCAGCGGGTACTCGGCGATCGCGTACTTCAGCGAGTTGGCAGCAGCAATGCGCTCGTTGGGAGAGCCATTCTTGAGAAGCTCGAATGATTCCATGTGACTAGAGGATAACCCGTAGGGTGGGTTCGTAGAGGCTGCTGGAAGAGGAGCATGGACGAACTCGGCAGTCGGTAGGGCGGTCGTAGATGAAGGTGATGCTATAGACGGCGACGATTTGGAGAGCTTGGAGCTTGTCAGGCCCCGCAGGACATGGGCAAGACCACCCTGACGGGACGTATCTGGGGATGATGGACCATCTCCTGGCTGCGGTGACATGTGCTCGTGTGAAGTCTCGTTGGGGTTTTGGTGACTAAGTGAGGCTAGACGGCGCAGCATGTTAGCAAAGGAACTGAAGCCTATGCACTGAAAGCTTCGTCATCGGTAAGGCAGGACAGGTCGGTTGATATGAAGTATAAGGCAATGTGAGGCAGGCGAAGAATATTGACGATTTTGGTGGGCACGCAAATTATCGAAAGACTCAAAGACTCGACGGGGCGGTTAGGTGAGACAGGGCAAAGTAAAACAAGTGAACTGTCTTGTGTCGTGGGTGCGAGTGCAACAGACGGAACGACGTCTCGGATGTAGTGTGCTGGTGCAAGTACAAGATAGACAGACGGTGCAGGCGAGTCTCACCGGCGAAACATGTGCTACCCAGGCCTAAGATGGGCCTGCGGGAGGTTGTAGATAGACACGGGGTAAGGCGTGGTCATTAAATGATCAGGAGACAGAAGCGGTTGATGACGTTGAAGAGTAGTCGAGAAGGTGTATCGTTGAAGCCAAGTCTGGAGAACGAGAGTGGTAGAATGATTGATAGCGATAAGTTGGGATCCAATAGCGCGGAGGTGGACGGAGATCCGGTATGGCACCACACGGCGGGGCGGGAGGCTGCCAGGCGGACAGATCGGCGGGTTACAGTGGAAAGGTAAGAGGCCGGAAAATGCAAAAAAAGGCAGCACGGGCTAGCGCATGAGGCGGTCGATCATTGATTGGATTGCGAACATGGACGTGGGAAGCGAAGCGAAGCGATAAGACGAGACGAGACGAGATGAGACGAGACGAGGCTGGAAAACGAGGAAGTACTGAAGAAAAGAGAGAGAGACAGCGGAGGACGAGGTTGGAACGACGTGATGGTTTACGCCGGTAGAAACCTAAGGTACCCATGAATGACCGCAGGTACCTACCTAACCTAGATGCAGGGCAGATCGATTCAGCAGGGACAATCTCGTATGTGCTTTTAGCTAATGAAAGCTCAGGCTTCCCCTTACCTAAGCCAGCTTAATGACCCCTTGATCGCTTTTGAATGGCTGCTTCACTGACAAGCACGCGAACGGCCCAGGGATTCCATGTACGCCATGCCACCAAGCTGTAGGCGGTAAGGTACACGAGGCTAATCGCGCCAATCCCAACAATAGGATGGCCCTGTGCCTCGAAGCCGTAGAGGGGAGAGCATTCTGTCTCTTAGCTAGAGTGTACCTGCAGTTTTGTGTCTGGTCGGGGTTGTATTCGGGATGCATGTATTCAAGCTAAGACCTAGGAGCGAGAGGCTGTCAAGGCTGTCTACTACCGATGGTATTCAGATACCTTCAGTTTTCTGTCCTCATGAGATGACCCATGAAATGAGCCCACAGCTAACCGTCTTCGTCATCTTTGACTGCTCATCATACAATACCAGATAATCCGTAGAGCACCCAAGTAACTCGACAGCTAACTCGCTCCGGGGCTCATCAAGATAGCTTTTCATGGATTAGAGTGAATAACATGGTTTTTTTTTGCTATTGAGTATTTGGCAATGATTACCAGCATATAACTAGGTGGATATGAAAAGCATGTCTCCCCCTCGATCTGCCTGAGCAAGCAGGCGGTGACACGCACCTACTTTGTTTAGCTTTGCTACTTGATTGCTGAAAGTACGAATTGAATTGCAATGGACCTTGTCTTTTTGCCCATCACCTTAAAAGCTTGAAATAATACATAATCAAATCGTTCCCTACTTATAGATCGCTACTCTAAGCCGAACTTCACCCCAAGCATTTATTTACTAAGTACAGGGCATCTTGCTGGGCAACCGGCCGACTAACGTTTACTGGACGTTGTACCGTCTCTGAGCTTCCTGCTAGTGTACCTACTGTAGCTCTGGAGCTCATCAAATGCAGCTCTATTTTACCATAGGTTAGCCTATTGCTGGACGAGGCCATCTATTGGGTCCAGACAGCCGCAGCATCCCGCCAGTGGAGGCCCAGGGAAAAAAATTAGAGCCGCTCAGGCTTTGATTTGTTTGTCAACCAAAGACCGCAGCCTCTCAGCCTAGCTCTAGTTAACCTCCATCCACACTTATCCTTCCCCATTATCACCACCGCTTCTTCCTTTCTTGTTTTCCTCTTCCACCGTTATCACTGTACAAGCTCACATCCCTAAAGCATCCTCACCATGGCGGCCGATATTGGTCAGATCGCTCAGCTTCTTGATGCAACTCTTGATCCCACAGAGCATCGTAATGGTACTTGATCCGTTGCCTGTCCCACCCTGTGGTTGCCCCGCGGTTTTGGAAGCTAATAAACAATCATCACCAACAGCCGAGACTGCCCTCAAGCAAGAGGCTACCAAGCCTCAGTACTCCCTCAGTCTCCTCAACATTGTCAGTTCCGACACTCTACCGTCAAAGACCCGACTCGCCGCTGCCTTGGCCTTCAAGAACTTTATCCGAACAAACTATGTGGTGCGTCCTGTCCATCGATCGACCATCTTCAAAATACTAAATCACGAATCCTACATAGGACGAGGAAGGCAACTACAAGCTACCTCAGGATGAGGTTCAAGTTATCAAGGAGCGTCTTATTGGCCTCATGATTTCATCACCAGCCAACATCCAGGCTCAGCTCGGTGACGCTATTAGCGTTATCGCAGACTCTGATTTCTGGCGACGCTGGGATACCCTAACGCAGGTGTGTTCTCACCCCTTGTCATGGCCGACCATCCCTTATGCTGACACTATGATATAGGAACTCGTCAGCCGATTTTCTGCTACTGACCCCAAGGTCAATGTTGGTGTTCTCGAAGTCGCACACTCCATCTTCGTCAGATGGCGACCCTTGTTCCGAACGGACGAGCTCTATATGGAGATCAATCATGTGATTGAGACATTTGGACAGGCCTTTGTCCAGCTTCTTGTGGTAAGTCCTGACGATTAGAGCCCTTCCCTATATCATACTAATGGTTTCTATGCATTAGACAACCGATAAGAAGATTGCCGAGAACAATGACAAGAAGGATGTGTTGCATGGCTGGTTCGAGGCCCTGGATCTCCAAATCAAGATCTTGCACGATATGTCTTGTCACGACCTTCCTCCTATATTCGATGAGAACCTTGGCAGCATCTCTGAGCTCCTTCACAAGTACCTCTCATACTCCAACCCGCTGCTGGAGACCGACGACGAAACCGAGACGAGCATAGTCGACACCGTTAAGGCTGATATCTGCGAGGTTCTTGAGCTTTTCACTGTCAAATACGACGAGGATTTCTCCAAATACTGTCAACCCTTCATCGAGAAGGCATGGAATCTTTTGTCTTCTACTGGACCCGAAACCAAATACGACCTCATTGTCAGCAAAGCCCTGCATTTCCTGACTGCTATTGCGTCCTCCGCGCAACACTCTGGCATCTTCAACAGCGAGGATGTTCTGACCCAGATTGTGGAAAAGGTCATTCTACCAAACGTGGCGCTTCGCGACTCGGACCTCGAGCTGTTCGAAGATGAGCCGATTGAATTTATCCGAAGAGACCTCGAGGGCTCTGACACAGACTCACGACGACGATCTGCTACTGACTTTCTCCGCAAGCTTCAGGAGCGGTTTGAAGCCCCTGTTACTACAGTGGTTTCCAAGTACATCAGCCACTACTTGTCCCAGGGTAGCAGCGATTGGAAGGCCAAGGATACCGCTATCTACCTATTCATATCCATTGCCGCCAAGGGCGCCGTCACTGCAGCTCAAGGTGTCAAGACCGTTAATCCTCTTGTGAACGTCGTCGAATTCTTCGAGCAACACATCGCCCAGGATCTCATCAACTCGCAGGGTGTCGAGCCCATATCGAAGGTGGATGCCATTAAGTATCTCTACACCTTCCGAAGCCAGCTGTCCAAGGAGCAATGGAAGGTGGCCCTGGGTCCCCTCATTCAGAACCTGAACTCGGACAACTACGTCGTCTACTCATATGCTGCTATTGCAGTGGAACGTGTACTATTCCTCACGGATGATGCTGGTAACGCTATGTTTCCCCGTGCTGATATTGAGCCATTCGCCAAAGACCTTCTCGGCCACCTGTTTAAGCTCATTGAGAAGGAGTCCAGCCCGGCTAAGCTTCAGGAGAACGAATTCTTGATGCGTTGCGTCATGAGGATTCTGATTGTCATCAAGGACGGTGCTATTCCTCTGCTGGACAATGTATTGACCCATCTTGTTCTCATTACCAATGTCATGAAGCAGAACCCCAGCAACCCTCGGTTCTACTACTACCATTTCGAGGCCATCGGTGCTCTTGTCCGCTACTGTGCTCCTAGCAATGCTGCTCTTTTCAATGAGAAGCTGTGGGGCCCATTTCACCAGATCCTGGTTGAGGATGTTACGGGTAAGTCGAACAGTCACTTTCAAGCTTGCAACTCTTACTAATGCGCCGCCAGAATTCATGCAATATGTCTTCCAAGTTCTTGCACAGTTACTTGAGTCCAGCCCATCTGAAACAATTTCGGACAACTACAAGGCACTACTTGGTCCCCTATTGAACCCTACTCTTTGGGAGACTCGAGGTAACGTCCCTGCGTGTACCCGTCTCCTGTCTGCTGTCATTCCTCGGGCCTCCCAGGCGATCCAGGCGGAGAACCAGCTTGAGCCTGTGCTGGGCATCTTCCAAAAGCTTCTGAGCACCAAGAAGTCGGACGTGCTTGCCTTCGACATCCTCGATTCCATTGTCAAAACATTCGAACCGTAAGTTTTTTGTCTACTCTTAGTGAAAGACAATGACTAACTTTTTGTCACAGGGCCGTACTAGATCAGTACTTTGTTACAATCCTCAGACTCATCTACACAAAGCTTCAAGGAGCCCCTGCTGAATCGTTCAAATTCCGCTTTGTCCGCTTCTACCACCTTGTATCTGCTCGCCTCGAGGCAGGTTATGGGGCTGACTACTTCATCAAGCAGTCCAACTTGGTTGATGCGGGCGTCTTTACCCAGGTTTATCCTGGTTTCGTCCTTGCTGGGACAGAGAAGCTCGCTCGTCCTGTAGACCGGAAGGTTGCAGTTGTTTCCCTAACAAAGACTTTGTGCGACTCGCAATCATTTTCTCAACAGTTCTTGAAGGGCTGGGCCAACAGCTGCCGCAGACTTCTCTCACTCCTAGTCAACCCTCCTACTGTGGGTGCTGGTGCTGGTGACGATGTTGTTGCCGAAGCGGATGTTGACGACATTGGCTTCGGTATGTCGTTTACTGCGCTCAATACTTGCAGAGTCTCGGCCAGGGATGATTTTCCTGAGATTCTTGACGTTACCAAGTGGGTAAAGGAGTACATGGTCAGCGCGAACCAGCGACATGGTGGCGCTGTCGACCGCTTCATCGGTGAGCGACTAAGCCCCGAGGAGCAACAAGCCATTGCCCAGTATATCCGATGAGACGCGGAAGCTCCGCTGTCGTAACGAGAGGCATGTGTATGATGAAAAGGGGCCACGAAGTATCGAGTCGCTGCACTGAAAGGGGGCCGGGGTAGGATTTACAAAAGGATACCAAGGCCCAAATAGGGTTTGAGAATAAAGCTGATTAACTACATGAGAGATAAAAGCTCGAGAGCAGAAAGCCTCAGCTAGCAATAATAAATGTTGGGGAAGCACCCGCATAAGGAAAAGAAAGAAGTCGAAAACTACGCTGTCCTCAGAAAACAACCCTGTGATGTTATCTTATGACATTGCGGATCACGGCCCTAGTATTAATAGTGAAGGGTTTCTAGATGTGCTAAATGATTGTCTAGGGTCCCAGTGTACCCTCTGCACAATACATTATGAAGTAAGGTAAGTATCTGGATGATGTGCAATATTTGTGGTATGCTATCTCATCATGCTGAAAGACCCTTGGACTGTAACCATGGGGAGGAGCGTACGAATGCCAAAATGATCGCCCAAAGGCAAAAAAACCGATCCATGCTGTGTAGACAAAGTCAAACGTCAACAGAAAACGCCTAGGGCCACGTAACCAATGGTCCCTCTATCTCCATCATAAGTGTCATGACGATGCCATCGTTTGGTATCAAAATCGTACAAAGCATCCAAATTACACCGAAGCTGGTCGTATCCTCGTCTCATACAGTTGCATTGCGGCAAAGAGTCGAGTCAAATATTCCCTAAATATTGTCAAACCTTTGATTGTTGTAACGGTCGAGGGTCAAGTAATCATCCGAGTATGTGAGGCTTCAAAGGCTCTCTCCAGTTGGCAAATTCATAGGAAAGCGCCATCTCTGCTGGTGACACTGACACTAACTCGCCATCCACACCTCGCGGCGTGTTCATTCGAGTTTCGATTTCGATTTCGGCTTGGGTCTCGAATGGGTGGTTCAGGTTCTCGTGGATTTAGTGTCCCACGTGGAAGGGGCGAGGGCTGGAAGTCGATCTCGCCGCTTCTCCGGGAACTCCCCCCACTAGCGTTCGTCTGGACGAACAGTAAGCTGCTGGTGCTCGATAATCTCTTGGTAAACTCGGTAAAACTCAACCTTTTCGTAGCAGTGCTCGAAGCGGACAGACGCTTGTCTCCACTCAACCGCACAGAGGAATCATCGGACACCTTACTGGTGGATGCTGTCATCTCTAGCCTGGCCATGCTGGCGATCAACTGAGGGGTGCTGTTTGTCCTTGGCGAAGGACTTGGTCGGATCTTTGCGTGTGCAGTATGTGGACGCATTGGGGGTGTTTGTTGCAGTATTGGGGTCCTCGATACCGAGGAACGACTGGATGGTGACAACGGTGCTGGGTCACCACGCTCAGCGATAAAATGTAGAGCTCGTTGTGTTGTGGAAGGTATCAAAGCTGGCCCTCGTCGATCAGGGGCACGACCGTATGCGTCCTCATCCAAATCATCTGAATCACTATCATCATCTTCGGTGGAACTCTCGGACGCCTCGAAAGCACTTCGCATTGCCAATTGTTGAGCGCGTTCAGCCTCTTCCCTCTGTTTTATTTTGTCATCAGCTTCTCTCATCAATGCATCAAATCGAGCCAAAGAGCTCAGCTTCTCCTCGCCAGGAACCTCTCGTTCCGAACCAGGAATACACCGCATCTGAAATGCTCTGTCTAGAATAGTCTCGCGCGGCCCAGGCGGAGAGCTCGATTCAATTGCGGCAATAGAGAGGTGTGGGGGTTGAGAACTAATACTGCCGCGGCCTCGAATTGGTGAACTCATCGTGGATGCTCTTCCCTGGGCTGAGGTCCAACCTTCAATAAATTCTCCTTGATAGTCGCCCGTGGTGTTGACAGGAGATGGCAGATCAGTCGGAAGGACTGTGGTGTAGTGCTGGCCAGGAATCGGGAAATTCATCTGCTGGATTGGATAGTTGTTGCTCGACGGGGAAGAAATGTCGCTCCGCTTTGATCTTAAACTAGGTGATTCGGAACTGAACGTGAGCGGTCGTTCTCTGGTAGTAGTAGTGGTGGTGGTCGACTGAGTAGTGACAGAACTTTTGTGCTGAAGACTTCGTGGATCAGAGCGGCCGGATCGGTTTCCACTATTTGGGCGGGAGAAGTAATCTGAAGTATCGCGAGCCATGGACGAAAACGGATTGGAGAATTGGGGCGACATTGGACTTTCTGCTGGACTCAAAGGGGATATCCTGGAAAGAATGTTGCGCGTCCACTCGTGTAAACTCAAATGATGATCATCTGGAGGTGTGCGAAACCAAAGACTCGTTGCGTTTGCGTCTTTGCTCGATGATATAAAACCGGCAGCCCGGCTTGAACGTCGCTTCTTCTCTTTGTCGGCAATAGATACCACAAGAGTGGGAAGAACAGGGCCCTGTTTGCGATGGGTGGTTTGCTGTACCTGGCAGTCGGTGATAGAGCTCAGTGGCCATTGCTGGCTAGGTTCAGCGTCATCCTGCAATTCCAATGAGGTCAGTCCTGAACAGCACGAATGCAAAAAGGGAGTAGCGGACACAGTAAGGCTCAAGATTGCATACCTTATGTTTGTAAATGAATATACAGGCTTCGTCCATGGGAGGCAGTTTAGGGAAAGATCTACTACCCCCAATGCTGTTATTACGACCGTTAGATATTGACTGTGAGTGACTAGGGCCTTTTCTGGTGTTACGTCTTCCGACGACAACATATCGCAACTGGTTAGGTCATGTGAGTAAAAACGCGAGATTGAAGCAATGAGGGTGAGCGTATAAGGAAACTCACCTTCCAAACAGCTTTCCCAAGGATCGGGCCCCGTTCGGGCGGGACCATGAGCATTCCTTCCAAGTTGTCCATGATGATAGCCTGGGCGCGAATAATAACAGGGCAAGTGCAAAACCGCAGCCGAGTCTTGAGCCTCGTTAATCGAGAAGGGCGAAAAAGCAAGCGGGTGGGATCACAATCGCATCATGAGTACTGGATCATGAGTAAGAGCCAATAAGGGGGCCGGAGAATAAACGAGGACCAGTAAACAAGATATCGAAATATGGCCAACCGGAGGCTAACATGAGTACATGAGACAACTCCGGAAAAAACGGTTGACGTGGAATGAAAAGAAGAAAATCAAAAGAGTCGAAAGATCCAATGGTGTTGGTGGCAACCAGAAGCAAAGCAAACTAAAGGGGACTCGGCCGGAAAATGGCAGGTTCGGCAGCTGTTCGGAGAAGGAGACGGAGACGGAGACAGTCAACTCGTGGCTACCTAGGGACAGGCATCAGTATCAGTACAGTGCCTAGATAAGGAGGAAGACACTGCCTACTACAGCTGGATTGTTGCGTCTAAGCAAGAGGAATAGATAGAATGAAAAGGAAAAGAAGAACCTAAACGAGCAAAAGGGTTGCTTTGACGATGAAGTCTAGTCGAGATGTTTGGCTTCCTTGATTGGTTGGTTCTCTTCCGTCCGTTCTTCCTTTCTTCCATTGGACTAGAATTTGTTTAACCGACCCAGGCCGACCCCTGTTGGAGATGGGAGATGGGAGACGGGAGATGGGAGAGATGGGACGGATGCGGGAGGGAGGGGTCGAGAACGTGAGATGGTCTTAGGCTCTTAGCTTACCCATCGCAGGTTGAGACATCCATGGTTAGCACGAGGTTGACCCTCACTAGAGCCAGACCCCGCCTTTGAGAGAGGAGTCCGGGTTGGTGCTAAGGCAGGTACGTATGTACGTATCAGGACCAGGAATCACGCGAAATTAACTAAAAGTCCGGGATAGAAATGGAAGGGGACAGCATCGACAGCGATCAAGTGTTTTTCCGGGCGCACCCTATAACACGCATACAGCGAGATAATCTAGCCTGGTCCTTCAGAGTTTGGACGAGGCTAGCGGCCTGTACTCCGTCCATACTGGCCACAAGCTTTCGGTCTAGCTCAGGTACATCAAAGTTGGTTTCTTGGTGGGAGGACTGAGCGTAAAGGGGATTATTGGGATGCTACAGCGTCCAAGAGAAGGGGATGTATTAGATCTTGCAGCACTAATTGAGACATTCGAGAGACTACTACGTAGTCGGTGGTAGGTTTGTCGGGTAAACGGGGTTGATCCTTCAAGAAATGGCATCAACCTCTACAGAACAATATACATGACGCAGTAGGCGTATCTTGCAAATTCATACAGACCTACGGATACCTGCTGCAGATGCAGGGTGCACGACTCAGGGTCACGCCTCTCTGCCAGGATTGTGTCTGCGAAGGCTGCATTAGATCCTCTCCTTTTTGGTTTGGCTTGGCTTTGTAAGCCACAATTGACCTAATGGGCTGCTTCTGTCACTGAATGCATTTCCTTTCAGTACAACCAGGCTACTTTCTGTCACCTCAAACCCTTGATTGCTCGGGAGATCATCTCATCGCTATGTCACTCCCAACGTGCGACCACTTGCGCGTATCCGTACAGTACGGAGCCTATTCGCATCCTTTAAGGGGCTCCGGACGTCGATCGGTCCCAACGACTCTCACAACCCTGTAGGCTCTATGCGTGCTTAACTCGGGAAACCCCCTTCCCTTCCTCTCCTCTTCCTCCGCCTTTTTCTCTCCCCCCCCCTACACCCTACCTCC
>JAALXI010000147.1:0-161315 GCA_012977755.1 Fusarium nurragi | reverse complement strand
CAGGGGAGCGGGGCCAGGGGGTGTATGCTGAGGCGCATGGGACTTACTAACAGTGTAGAGAGATACGACAGTGAGAAAATGCTAGTGCACGACAAAGAATGAGTGTGAATATAGTGAGCGTGGGTGGGGGGAGGTTGAAGGTGTGGAAAAAAGCGGAGCGAGATGTTTTTAGAGGGAAAGTGAAGGACGGTCCCAAGAGGAGATGAGGCTTCCAATGTTTGGGCCTACGCTGCGCTGCGATGCACTGCGCTACCAAGGACCATCGCAACTGGCAGGCACTGGCTGGCACCGGCCGCCTTGGTGTTGTCTCTAGCGCCCACGCTAGCTCACCCCTGGCTTGACGCACTAGCAGCTGTGTTCCAGGGGTCACTCTAACAACATGGCGGGATGCTGCAAGGCACCAGGAACGAATCACGCGGTATTCAGCAGCGCCATGATATTGAAGTCCAGACGGACAACGCAAGTGCCAATTCATGGCATTAATTGACTCCACGAGATTATGATGAGAATGTTCTTCACTTTCGTTATTGTTTAATGAAAGAGACAACTGCTTACCGCTACATTTCGTACAGCTACCAAATTTCACGATAGTACAGCCCTGGACCATGACTAAAGAATGAAACTCGTGGCTTGATTACACTCCCCTTTTACCTCCGGCATTGATGCACTCTGATGGAACAGAAGCCCGCTCTGCATCGCCGACCGCTACACGATGCACCAACTGCCGCTGATCGGCTAGATCACCAATCCATCATGGTGGCAACCCAAAGACTTGGTAGAAACATTTTACGACATATGCATCGGTTTCAAAGACAGGACGATTACGGAGTACACATGCGCATAATGGGGTTGCCTTGAGCTTTTTGGCATAACTTCAGGTTGCGTTGCATTGCTGTGGCAGTAGGTGGCTAATCAAACACGCGACCTTAGAGGCTTAAACTGCGGACCCCCGTTGATGCTCAAACAATAGCCGGGTGAGAGCTTTCAATGAGCTCAACTCAGACCCTGGTCGCCCTGGCCGAGGTATCCGTAATTACCAGCCAATCTCGTGTTTTACCACTTCCGCCACAGCTGTTGGTTGTTTGATGCTGGGTCTAACAATGTCGATACGAACTGTTGGTGTTGCTGATGCTGTTGCTCCTTGTTGGTATCCGTAACTTCTGTTCATATCCGGCTCTTCCCCTCCCCCATGCCGGCCTATCCCGTCCCTCAGTCCGATGATGTCGCGGCGATGGATCCCGAGCGATCTACTTTGATCCTACCGTCAAACCAAACCTTGTCGGGCCCAACGGTCCAGATTTCGCTCGTCATTTCCTCTTCAAATGATCTCCACAAAGCCTCCAGCCCAGCGGTGATCATGCTGGAGGAGGGGGCTTCGCAAGGTTTTGGCTTAGCTTGCTTGCGTAGACATGGAAGCCACCTCGGAAGCCAAAAGCCAAGTCTTCAAGCCTCCAGCCACAACTTGGCCATTTCAGATTGGACATTTGCTAGATGCGTATTCTCGAGTACACTACATATGTACACTTACCATAGGCGTCCAGCGTCTAAAAGCCAACAGATGTCGCGCTTACACGGTAGCTTTTCTCAAGGTCCATTGACTTCCGGATGCAGCGTTATACTATGTGGTTGGCGGGACGGGGTACAACGCCTACACGATCTGTACATTCGATCAAGATCGTATTGAGGTGAGGCCTTGTATTATGCCGGAGTACGCACGGATTTGGATGTGATCAATCTACCCATAGTGAGCATGCACTTCAATATCTAAATGTGTCAGCAATAACAAATACGAAACGCACTCCTGCGAGTTGGGCATTGCAGGATAAAGTACGTACCGCGACATACCCCTTTTTACTTTCGCTGTTCCCGCCCTTGCAGATGGGCGAATCAGAGCCTCATTTACCGCCTCATCTCCATTAAACAAGCTCGTCAGGCCCTCAAGGGTGGTGTAGCGGGCAGTTGTGGGGCTACCCTGCAGCTGCATGTCGGCAAATCCGCGTTCTCCATGCTCTCTCGGCATGTCTGACTGAAACTGAGCTAGTTTTAGGCGAAGGGACTATCAACTCCGTGAGTCCGTTCTTCATCTCCCGGCACAGGCTCTTTTCTCTTTTTTTTCCTTTTCCATGACATTACCAATGTTGAGGCTAATATTTTATCTGGTATCTGCCAAGCTATCCCGGGAGATCAGGTACTACGCACATGTGCTCAGTTCACGAGCCGCCATTTCTTCTGACAGCCTTAGCTTTCAATCAACAACCAACAGCCAACAGGATTGGGGCCACGGATTGCCTGGCTCACTTATTTGCGTTTGCATGTCCGTGTATGATGTATCCTGTTGAGCTCCACTATCGGACATTGGCGTGTCACAGACTGATTGCCTTTGCTTCATGCCCGGCTAGGTATACGTACGAACATACTACTAGAGACTTCAGGGTAGCCGGCCAACGTATTGAACCCAATGGCCTCGGCACCCTATCATGACCTCTTTATGCGATTGTCTGATATACCTTCTGCCGATCAATCAGTGATTGTTCATGACACCAACAATGAAATGATCAACATAAGATCATCACGACCCTTCTTTGCTATAGAGATCTACCCTTAAGTGATTGCGACTTTCAATTATCAATCTAACTCTTCATCTTACCCCTCACACTCCTTACGCCCCTCCCACCTCTTCTTCTCCCGTTTCTTGGAATACTTTGAGCTCAGCCATCAACGCATTTGTCTTGAAATCATTGAGTCAACTTCAACTTCCGAACCTGGCTACCACGACACGCAATCTGTGGCTTCTCGATGGGCTAGCAAGGAAACAAGAACAGCAAATCCCCATTGAATAATAGCATTCGCCGCGTGGCGTTCAACTACATTCCTTCAGTAGCAACCCCGAACAACTTTATTCGACTTTCTAGTCCTAATTCATGCCCTGTGGCCACCCGCGGCTCTACTGAAATCCCAGCATTACGTGGCCGGCATCCCAAGACTCTCTGTTGATCAAAGGGTCGAGCCTTGTCACAGGCTGCACCGAACTCGTCTATCGAGGTTTCGAGTTTGTGGAGGGAGATGGTGGCTCGGTAGTGCCGGCCTTAGCACAGTCACTGTGGTCCAGTGTCAGCGATCGAGAGCCGAACTTTTGCGGCCTCGTCGTTGTTGATCTTGTAGACCTTCCGCATTCTGCTGATATACGCGTCAATATAGACATGGTCAAACTTTGATATGATCAAGCAATTAAGCTGGGTAGCTCTCAACTGTTCCATTTGCTGATCCATCCTAGTCCTCTTGCGCACGAATGGTTCTAGGCCTACCTTTGTAACATCGAAATAGGCCGATATCCTGGGTCTATGCAGGCATCCCTTCTCCACAGCGCTCTCCTTGACGCGTGACATCTTACTGCTTCAATAGAAAAAGAAACAGTATATTTCCTGGTGAGCGGAACCATGCAGAGCTGTTTCGTGTGCCATCCTCTGCCATCCTCTGCAATGCATCGCAAAGTTCAACCTCGTTGTCACCGCTCAGCTGTTTCATACATAGTAAATCACGCAGCGTCGCTGGGGCAGTAGAATGGCCCATCCGCCGATCCACGACAATATCAACATGGTGGCATGGATCGACGTATTGAGCTTCACATCAGGTCTTAGTTTCACGTGGACTTTCGTCTAACCTCGTGCCCGCTCCTTAGGTCACTCGCTGCAAGGTATGTATAAAAGATCTCTAGTAACTTCTACGCGATATGCCCTACCCTACGACAGATCATTGAAATATCAACTGTAGAGCAAGAGCGTAACATGAACACATCTAGAATCATTCATTGAAGAGAGAACAGAAATATCCCTCGGACACTGTAATACATCGCTAGAAAACAAGGACCGATCGACCTCGGCAACATGCACACGCGATATGGTACAACATTTCACCACCCTCACTTCTCGAAGCAAACTCCTCCAACCTCGTGCACCCTTCTAAAACATCAATGAAAAACAAGTCCAGCTCCCACACAATTCGTTTTGCTGGCCTCGTAAACGGCCACAGAGGACAGAAGGGGTGTAGAGGATGTTAGCCAACCAACGACGTGACCCATTTTGAACATCAAACATGGGCGCTTGGGAGGCCCGTTTCTCGTTTCACGAAGCGCACAAGCGCCCAACAACCAAGGACTGAAATCATCTCAGTATTCAATTGCGCCGAGACCATTTCTGTCTGCCAAGCTGCTCTGTACTTTTGTTGAGATGACAGCCCTAGGTTGGGTAGAAAACCGCTCATATCTGTATACTGCATCTTTACTCTATGAGATTGTACTATCCGAGGCTATATTGTTGTATTAGTCAATCGCTTAATGAACGAACCGTTCAGTAGTTTGCGAGGCAGGTTTCCGTTGCTGCATGTGGCCTTACAAAACAACACATGCACTTTATTTCCAGCTTCATCTCTGACTCCCCACACCCGACCAATAGTTCTCTCCTTTGGCCGACTTTCGCTTTGAAACGCGACGGCTGGTTGCATGACAGGAGTTGCCCTACCTTAGCAAGCTCAAGTGAGGCCGAAACAAAAGGCCTGCGACGCATAAGCAGCATAGTCATGTGCATGATCTGGGTGCTTGACCGTTGTTGGTGAAGCTGTGCGACTTCGAAGACCACTCATCAACAAGAACGGCTTACATTGAGATGAGAGGTGCGACTGTTTCCATACAGGTAGCTTTAAGGGGGATGCTTGTCACATATCAAATGCTATCTGATGGCCTTGAGGCAAAGCCCAACGTAATATTCTGGCCGCTGAAATGTCGATCCTGTAAGGTAGCTTGGCCTACACCACATCACGTAAAGAGAATGGTCAGAACGATGGCTTCACAGCCTAGCCGAGATGTGGTGTTATCGGGGACAACTCTTGAAAGTCTCAGAGTGCTGTGTATCGGGCGGTCAAGGCTCGCTGCAGTCGCGTTTGAAGCCCTTACTGTTGTGAAAGGTAATGTTGTGCTGTCAAACCAAATGCTAAGAGATAGAACTAGCATATCATGTATCGCCAGAATGCATCACAGGGACAAACCAGGCTTCAAGCTTTCAATCAGTAGTTGATGTAAAAAACGTTCCTGTAAGCTGAGATGTTGTCTGTTCATTAAGTGATATGATCGAAAGTGAATTGTAACAAGCATCAGCGTTAGTCCAGAGAAGGTATTGTGCTATGATACCACATGTAAGAAAGATATTTTGATTTGATAGTTGGCAGCCCACTCTTCTTTGATTCATCGACAAATATACATGATCGAACCTCGACCTTAACAGAACCCAGCACTTTATTGCTGCGCATCCTCCTGCCCCGGAACAAAGGGCTTGCCGTCACCAGGGCCGATGCGCACGTCGGCGAAGATCTGCTTTGGTCGGAGGTGAACGGGGGTGTAGTTGGTGGGCTGATCAGGGACCTTCTTCTCAAGTTTCTACACATCGTGTTAGAAGTCCCACCAAAATTTAAAGAACATGAGGATCGTACCAAGTTGTCAAAGACACACTTGTTGAGCTTCCACTCAGCAGGGCGGCATTGCCACAACTGATGGTTTCGGTCGTCGAGGCACTCCCAGTGCTTGCGGAACTCGGCCAGGCAGTGGGTGTTAAGGTCCTTGATGCTGTTGATCTGTGTCAGCAGCTGATCTTGGCAATAGAGCTTATTGCGCCCCAAGTATATCGCCAGCCTATATGTATTTCTCTGGCTTTCAGGTGACATACACGCTGGAGGCACATCGGGTAACTCGTCGGCCCTCCTTCAAGCACTCAAGCTCTCCTCGGCCGGGGTTCTCGTTCTTGCATTGCATATAATCATCGTTGTAGTCGCGGCATCGAGCGCCGATGAAGAAGGAGGCTGAAAGAAGAGGCGCAGAGCTGGCACCGACCTCCTTGACAGCAGGAATGTCTTCGGGCAACGGAGCAGTGTCAATGAGCACCTGCTGGGAGAATCTAATGGATGGATCGGTTAGCCAATTATTAGCTCTTCTGGCGCTCAATTGCACCCGCTGGCGGTTCCGGAGCAAAGACAAAAGGAACGGCTCTCGAACAAACGTACTGGGGCCTTCGGGTAGACATGATGCCGGTGTTCTGCGAAGCTGGTCGTCGAACGTTGCGGTGATTCTAGATTCCGGGAGTGGTTATGTGAGGTCGTTCGGCTAGGATTTGGTAGCGTAACATATGAATTGGCCTGCTGTGATTGGTTGGTTGGTGTGGCGAGGCTGGGGGGCAAGGCTGCAATGGGTCCCTAAGGTGAGTGTAGCTCTGTTTTCGCGTCGCCAGCTCCAATGATTTTGAGCGGCCCAAACAAACAGAGCAAACCACCAAGCAATCGGACTCTTCAGCCTTGCGACATTCACAAACTTGACCACTACCATCGCATTGTTACGCAGCACCTTTCACACTTTGCTGAACTGCTCTTATTGTGTCGCACCGGGTTTTATCCCGGCAACGCATCTCCAGCTGAAGCTCAAGCTCAGCCCGCCGTCTGAAAGCTCCCGATTTGAACGTCGCAACATCATCACCAACCATGTCACTCTTTGGGCAGGCAAGGCCTTCAATGTTCGGGCAGTCGCAGCCTGCTCAGACAGCTGCGCCAAATCAGAACCCAGGATTCAGTTTTGGCCAGTCTCAACAACAGCAAGGCAATACACTCGGCGCATCGATCCAGCAACCACAGCCCCAACAGATGCCAACTCTATCTCAGTCCCAAGCCCAGCTTTCGAACTCGCTATGGCAGCCCGGAATGGAGACACCGCGTATGTGCTCCTCTGAGAGCTGATCTCCTATGTTGCAACGCTAACGCCCATACAGACCAGAAACCGATTCTTGAGCAGATGAAGCTCGTGACAGAGAAATGGGATCCCGCGAACCCCAATTGTGTCTTCAAACACTACTTCTACAATAAAGTCGACGAGAGTCACGTCCCCTATTACAAGCCTCAACCCCACGAAGACCCCCGGGAATGGGAAGAAGCTCTGCAAAACAAGCCAGCACCGGGCTTCATGCCCGTTCTGTGCTCCGGCTACGCTGGAGTTGCCGACCGCCTCAAGACACAAAAGCGCGCCGTTGCCGACTTCAACACCCGCCTGCACCAGATCAACGGTAGCCTGGATGCCATTCTTCAGCGTCACGAGCTTGAGACCGAGGTCCGAGCCGTCGCAGCCCGTAGAAGACAGACAACGATCAGTGAGCGATGTCTGGCGCTCGCCGCGCGGATACAGGTGCTCCGTAACCGCGGTTATGCCCTGAGTGGCGATGAGGATGATTTGAGCAGTCGACTACAGACCCTGGAGCGGGATGTTCAAGATCCTGCTGTAGGGGCGAGAGAGGAGGAACTGTGGAGCAGACTTATTGTTCTACGAGGGTATGCCGACCAGCTCAGCAAGGAGTTGGATAAGCCAAGCGGTGCGGAGGGAGAGAGCATCGATCCTGAGCGAGAAGCCAAGGCGAAGCGAGTAAGTGGATACACCTCTCATACTAGGGAAACAAGCCCAACTAACTATTTCCCAGGTGCTTGAGGATTATGAGAAGCAGATTCAGCATATCAAGAAAGAGCTTGAGGCTCTATCGACGGATTACGCAGAGTGGGAGAAGACCAGGAACCCACACTCAAAATAGACGGAACTTAATCGGGGCAAACTGTTTAGCGGTAAAGATGGCAAGGACAGACAGAGCAAATGTCTTTGATAGGATGTATATTGGCGGCATAGAGTTGGAGTCAGGACTGGGTATTCATCCTAGGCGTCACAGGATAGGAAATGTGAATCTTTGTAAACTCGAAGAATAACATGGACATAGCCAGTGATACCGTGATTTGAGATCTTGAAACAGAGCAATACACAGAGGTGTATGTGTTATCGCTAAGAGTGATGTTGCGCGGCTTTAACCCGCGGCTTGGAATATGTATTGGTACAGATCAATCATGAGTTTTCCCTCCGTACTCTCCAAATCGGTTCTATCGTACATGACGCGGTGGCAGCGCCATCTTCTGCAGGTTTGAAAGGGCCCATACTGCCATCGAGACAACACCCGCAGCTTCGCAGTCGTAAACGGGGTTATCGGTATTTAGAAGATCTTGCCGACAAGGTCAATAGCGAATGGAGCTGAGACATAAGTTAGAGCCGCCCGACACACAACGAAAGGAACGGTTGAACGTACAGAGATACAGGAGGACAACAGTGGTGATAGCGCCCTGGACGGTAAAAGCAGCATCGGCCTCGAGGGCGCGGATCTCCTCCTGGGACTGCTGAGGGGGGGCGACTAAGATAGATCAGTTTTACTGCTCGGTATTCCGATTCATATGCAACTTACATCCTCCGAACATTTTGTGTGTGGATTAGGTAGAGAGGGGGGGGAGGGGATTTAATAGAGGGGCAAGGGTCGTGGAAAGCGTGGTAAACTGAGGTATGATGCTATCTCGAGTTGCTGTCATGGGCAGGCCAAAGAATTTTGAACAAGCGCGGTCCAATTCCAACAAGCGCAGACCAATCAGCTGTTGCGATTGATGGGTCGGGTTTCTGCAGCTCTTATCGATAAACCAATGAGGACTCCTTCCATATGTCATCATTTGAGAACTAGTTACAGAGTACAGCTTCGCTAGTCAGATGAAATCAAGATGATTATCTTATTCGATATCGCATTACTCATATAGCTGGGCAAATGCATAGTGTCCATGGCGAATGGCGATTCTCTTACACACCGATATCATGGTTCGTTAAAAAAAAGTGTCTTCACCGCTGGGCGGCAGACTTATAGCCCAGCTTGATTGTGACTTTCTACCTCTACTCGACCTCACTGCCTAGATGCTGAGAAATCAACATTTCACAATGTTTAGTGCAAAAAGGGTTGTGGTGACCAATGTCCAGGGTATCATCCCCATGAATCTATGCATTCGTAATCATCAAATCGCAGAAACATGACTTCCGCGTACGCTTTTCCCCATCTATATACCATTTCCCAAATTCCTTCATTTTACCGAAACCTAAGCTTCAAAGACCAAAGCCACGCCATCGTCACCGGCCGTGACAATTCTTTCACCTGTCTGGCCCTGAACAAAGCCCAGGACACCACCGCCCTCACCATCGCCACGGTGGCCCTTCCACTCCTTCTGGAGACCGGCTTCGGCAGCTGTGGCGGTAGCGTTGGGGTTTGTAGCTCCGGCACCTCGGAGATCCCAGCGACGCACGACGCCGTCCATGCCGCAGCTGGTAAGTTGCCACGAGTTAGGAATGAACTCGAGCTTGACAATAGCGTGCTCCTCGTGGGCACCAGAAATGTGTCGTCGAACAGCGAAGCGGCGGGATGCGTCGTACACAACAATGGAACCATCGACGGAACCAGCTGCGAGGAGGGTGGATGGCGGTGTGTTGGGAGTAGTAACAATAGCGAGCGACTCGATGCTCTCGGATTGAGTGTGCAGAGCGGCGAGGATCTGGCCACCGGGGGTCGAAGTTGACTGACTGGTAGTCTTGCCCCCAGCTCGAGCGCGAGCCTGGGGTTGGGGACCGTTAGGGGCGAGTCGTGGAAGAGAGACAATCTTGATGGCTCCGGTGGCACCGCCAACAGCAACGAATGCGCCCTTAGGGTCAATGGCGAGAGAGTAAAGACCACCTTCAACCTCGAAACGTTGATCATCGGCAGTCAAAGCCACAGCAGTCATGCCGTTATCGCCGACAAGATTCTTGGCTGTAGCCTCACCCCAGACATCCCAGGCATACAGACTACCATCCTCGGAAATGGTGGTCAACAGAAGACCATCAGGTGTCCAGGCACCGGCGGTACAGCTACCAGTGTGAAGGAAGTAGGACTGGACGATCTGAAGTGGGTTGGCCTGATCCGTAGGATCAATTGTGTAAACCCAAACGGAACCATCAGAAGCGCCGAGGGCGACAGTGTTGGGGTTTGTGGAAGAAGGACAGGGCACAAGCCAGTTCACCTCGGGCACCTCCTGCGCTTCACCAAGAAAGTCCATCTTGAGCGCAGCATCGTTTGAGAAGGTCGCCTTCCAAGCGCGCAACCTTCCGTCAAGGCCACCGCTGACGAGGACCTCTCCTTGAGGGAGAGTCCAGGTAAGTGTGTTCACCGAGTCTGTGTGGCCGTCGAGGCTGAATAGGGAAGAAATCTGAGTGCTCTTGAGGGCGTCGGCAGCGGGATCGCTCGAGAAACTAGCAGGTAGCGGAGGTCGCGACTGAACGGAGGCGGTGTTGAACACCCACCCTGCACCGGGAGCATCGTCCTCTTGGCCGGCCGAACCACCAACGGCAACAATGGAGGGGTGCTTGGGGTGCTGGGCGATGGTGAAAAGAGAGTCCTTGGGTTCGTCAAAGTAACCGATCGAGTCGTTTTGGAGCAAAATCTCCTCGTTGTCAGAGTCCATAGCCATGTCCTCATCCTCAGGGATCTCCTCGGCGGCATCATCGGCGGCGAGCATGTCCTCTTCGAGCTCTTCGTCGACCGGCTCTTTTTGATCGCGGGGGTTAGAAGACGACATGATGGCGGGGTAGTTTATGAATGAGCTTCGATATGATATGTTCGATGAGGGCGCGGAGAGTTTGGAAAGATATAAAGAAACAGAGAATGGAGAAGGAGTATGAAGATAGTCTTCAATAGAAACCGAAGCGCTTTCTGGGATTTGTCAGTTGAAGGTTGCTTGATAAGCAGGCAAATGTTTTTTCAACTTTTGTTGGTTGTCGGGACGAGGATTTTTTTCTTGACTGCGGGGTGGTGGCGCCCGCGTGGTCCTTGGAGCCCAGCTCTTTACTTTACTTAGGATGGACTACGTATGACCGAATTGCGTACTTTAGCTTCAACCAATTGTTTCATATGTCAGATAAATACTTGTTTTATTCTACAGTTGTGTACCTGGCCTAGATCAAGATCTTTTGGTAAATATAAAAGATAGCGGCCAAGAGACAGTAGAGGCTCATCTATAGCGAAGTCTTAAGAATGGCAATGTGTAACAACGAAAGCCTCCGACTGTTTGCGATATCTTCAATCAAATATCTAACAACTGTCGTATTTAAGTCACTGATTAACCAAGCTTTTGTCTTGTTGCTACTGCCACTGTATTCGAAGAGCTTATGCTCTGAAATGAATAATGGGAAGACCAACGAGAATGTCAGAAAGACGGAAATAAGCTCGTGAAAGTCCTTCAGTTAGACTTCCTCTTGATACGATGTATCTCAGATGACCGAAGGACTTGGAAAGCCGTAATGGATATAGAATTGCCTGTTTATTACCAAGTCCCGAAAAGAAGCAATGGCCAACTCTCTGGATACTAGCAGTGGACTGTCGCAACACCGCGCATACAACAACGCCTAAGCTATTTTCCGTAAAGATGTCTACGGCATCGGTTTCAAGGTTACCGCAAAGACGTAAAACTCCGAGTAGGTATCCGGCTATACGCCAGCAACGCCCAAGCCTCCGCTTCACCCGTCAAGCATCTCAACCCAGTTCTTTTCTGATTGCTTTCTCCTCCATCGCTCTTTTGCAGCCTGACGCATCACCTTCTCTTCCTCTCCAACCTCGTCCGCCTGCGTCGCCATCTCACGAACCTGGTGCTTGAGACCTAGTGAGAGCATCTTGTACCATCCGCTGTGGATCTTGCAGCGTTTGCGTTCGCACATGCCGCGGACCTCATCACCTTCTCCCAAGGGGTCATCGAGCTTTGACGCTTTGAAAATGGCCTCGCCCTCTGCTGACTTCGCAAACGCCCCGAATGAGTCCCGGGCGCTGATAGTATCGAGACGTTGATCGTAGCCGCAAATGTCTTCCTTGAAACGACCTGCGTTGATGGCTGCTTGACGACGCTCGTGTGCGAGTTCCAGAAGAGTCAGCATCTTGTGGCAGAGGACCGTCTCCTCGGCCAGATGGAACCGCGCTGCTGCTGCGTTCTCGAGAAACTCTTTCTCCTCCCCTGAAAGATGATATGAATCGTCGGTTTTGTTCTCTGTAATACTTTGTCAATGATCTATGCCAAGCCTAATGACGAACAAACGGCTTACCTTTCTCATTTCCATTTGTCTCCTCTTCGCCTGAAAACGGTGTCTTGACTAACCGCCAGAGTCCTTCCTCGTCGATTCCTGACAGGCCACTACCCAAAAGTGCCATGAACTCTTCCTGGCTAAGCTGGTCGTTGACACTTCCTTTCCCCTTTGCTTTGGGCAGCTTGGCCACCATGCGCTCCCACCAAGTTTGCGCATGTTCATTAGAGCAAAAGACACTCTCTTCGTCTTGAGCCATGCGAGCCGCTTTTCGACAGCCGCCTAATGCGCATGTCTTTTTGTATAGCGTCGTAAGGTTGTCATTTGTGCAGTTGGGGCAGATGAACTTTTCAATTAGAGACTCACCAATCTCTTTGCTCATGTTGATGCACTCTCCGTGAAACCAATCCTCGCAGTTTTCGCAAAAAATCATCCATCGATGGTCATCTGCACCACGGCATAGACAGTATGGTCCATGGTCAGATTCCTCGAGTTCGGATCCTGCTGATTCAGGGGCATCCCCTGATGGCGCGGCTCTGGCTTTTTTTGCTGCTCTTGGCCCTCCAGTTTTCTTTGAGCGTTTGGCTGGCTTCTTGATAGTAGACGCGGTGCCCTTCTTTTTAGAAGCTGCGTGGACGGCCATGTTGGATGGTTCTGTGGAGGTTGAAGGATGTGAAGGCGATTTGGAAGAGGGGAGTTGAGAGTCTGGTGGAGGTTGAGGGGCACCCTCGGCTGTTGCATCGCTCTTTTTGTCATTCTCAATGAGTTTAAAGAGAGATTCCTCGCTTTGTCCTATTGTTGAAGTTGTTTGTTCCATTGTGGAGCGTTGTCGGCGTGTAATTGCCAGTCCAGACGTCGTTATGTACTCCTTTGCTCAAATAATTCAGTCACTTGAATTAGATATTTCGCATGATGGAACTGAGAGTCTATTGTTGTAATAGTGTAGTACTCTCATAGACAACCAGTTTATTAAGACTAATAGTCCCAAGGATAACTTTCACCTTCGGTGTAAGTTACAGGCGTATTGGAAATTGTGGATGAGTGGCTCCTGGCCGGATAGTTTGGATGACTAAGGTCGAACTGCACGCCACTCCGGTAAAAGCCCGGACCAAGCATTTTTGGAGCTTGTGATAATCGAAAGATGTAAGTTTACGTAGTTGATACCTAGCTTTTACATGAGCTTCACTCGACTTTTTCCATAGAGGCAATTCACCATGTCGAACTCGGTCGCGGCATCCAAAGCCCTTAGAGGCGCATTCTCCTCTCTCTCGACAAGGCAATGTCAGCGTTGTTTCTCCAGCGGCGCTCTTCAACCCAAGCAGCTCCGACCGACCCTCCCGCGAGCGCCCGTCCAGTCCAGACAGCCCATTACTCAGCGTCGAACCAAGTACAAGACGATCGAGCAGGCCAAGAGCCGATATAGCAATGGGGTACGCATTGAGAAATGCAGAAGAGAAATGCGATGACGAATGAGCGAGCAAGAGCTGACAAATGCGCAACAGCCGTTTTCTTGGAAGGCCGGAATCATGTTCGTCGGTACTTGTGGCCTATTGGTGTGGTACTTTGAGTTCGAGAAGGAGCGCATGCAGCGCAAGAGAATAGCTGAGGCGGCCAAGGGCGTGGGCCGACCAAAGGTTGGAGGGACATTCGAGCTGATAGATCAGGATGGAAAGCCATTCACAAACGAGATGATGAAGGGCAAACATTCTCTGGTGCGGACGAAACCGAGTCCGAGGGTATCAATTGAGGATAGAGGGCTAATTTTGACTAGGTTTACTTTGGCTTTACCCGATGCCCTGATATCTGCCCCGAAGAGCTCGACAAGATGTCCACCATGTTGGACATTGTGGAAGAGAAGGCCCCCGGCGCACTTCTCCCCATCTTCATCACATGCGATCCTGCCCGCGATACGCCCAAGGCGCTCAAGGAATACCTTGGCGAGTTCCACGACAAGTTCGTTGGCTTGACTGGTACCTACGATCAAATTAAGGACCTTTGCAAGAAGTACCGCGTCTACTTCAGCACGCCGCAAAATGTCAAGCCCGGACAGGACTACTTGGTGGACCACAGCATCTACTTCTACCTCATGGACCCCGATGGCGATTTTGTTGAGGCATTGGGCAGGCAACACTCGCCACAGCAGGCTGCTGCGCTTATTCTCGATCATATGAAGGACTGGGAGAAGAAATAAGGTGCTAATTAATTAGCTACTATATAAAAAGAAAGCGGTATGGATTGTACGATGAGAAGATATTGCGGTTTCTGTAGAAGTATTGTACCACCAAAGTCGTTGACTCATAGAAGAATGCCGTCATGGTAATAACCACTCAATCAATTGTACATTTACACGAGCTATGTTAAAAAGGGAGCAGAAAAGAAAGAAGAAGAAAAGGTAAGAACTTGTGAATTGGTTTCTGATGCTGCGGCATTATATCAGTTTTGGTGATTTGGTTGTTAAGGCGATCCTCGGTTCGTATTATAGGGCGGGACTTACCGACGAGTCCTCTTATCAAGCATGACCCGGTTGTTGCTTGTCTTGTTTCACAACCAACACCAAGTATAATATCTTGTATTGTCTCATTACCACATCAAAAAACTCCGATTGAGACCATTTGCTACGAACACTTACATACTTGATTCTTGGCCCTTGGCACTGTCGGTAAACATGCCACGCTTCAGTGTGGTCGGCCAATGCCGATTCGCTGCACGTCGGTGGTTGCAGCCTCGGTCTGTCGTGCCGATGACGGCGACGGCCCTGAGAGCTTCATCTGGATCGCAAAGGACATTTCATACTTCTCCTATCACTCTATCGAAGCCAAAGGGCTCATTAGGCGTCAACACAAACCAGTATGAGGAGCCTACCGACCTGGCACGGAAACTGCTCTCCGAGTTCGCGTTTGCATTCGAGTAAGTCGATAACAACTCTCATATACTCTTGTACAAAAGTTCTCAAATACCCAAGTACTAACATGCATCAGCATCGATGGCGTCTTGTACCAGGGTCGCAACCCGATAGACGGAGCTGGGAAGGTTCTTAAAATGCTCAGAAGCAATGGCGTCCGATACGTCTTTTTGACCAATGGTGGTTGCGTTTCTGAAGACAAAAAGGCAGATACTCTGCAGGAACGACTAAAGATCCCCAAACATGACGATGTGGTAAAAGGAAGAATGATTCTTTCCCACACGCCCATGAGCGGTTGGAGCGATGATGTCAAGAACAAGGGCACTGTCTTGATTACAGGCTCTCACCCCGAGAAAGCCCGTCAAATTGCTCTCGGGTAAGTTCATACCGCCTCTAGTTACTTGTCCCTGCCTACTAACAATAAAAGCTATGGCTTCAAGCGCGTTGTCACTCCGGCGGATATTCTTGCTGAGTGTAAGGACGTGTTCCCATTTGAGCACATTGAAGGCGAGGTCAATGGCGTACCCGCGCCACTGCCTGACGGCAAGCGGATCCCTCTGCTCAAAGATCCTTACACCACGAACGTCCCTGCAAACGCCCTCAAGATTGACCATATCTTTATCTGGAACGACCCGAGAGACTGGTCTCTCGACATCCAGCTTATCCACGACCTCTTGATCTCTCACCAAGGTTACCTCGGCACTGTTTCCAGCCAGAATGGCAACGAGTCTCTACCCAATAATGGTTGGCAGCAAGATGGTCAACCTGGATTATGGATCTCCAACCTTGACCTCTTGTGGAAGACAAACTACCCCGTGAATCGATTCGGTACGGGCGCATTCATGGAGGCCCTCAAGGGAGTGTGGTCCACGACAACCAACGGAAAGGAACTTCAGTTCAGCGCTCTTGGAAAGCCGTCTAACCATACCTACAAATACGCTCATGACAGACTACTTCAATACTACCACGACATGGCATGCAATCGCGGCCAAAGCCCTCAGCATGACATCTCAAAGTGCCACCCACTCCGACGAGTCTACATGATCGGCGACAACCCAGAGAGTGACATCCGAGGTGCTAGCGAGTTCAAAGCTGAGGACGGCACCGAGTGGGTGCCCATCCTGGTACGTACGGGCGTCTGGCGCCAGACATCTACGGAGAAAGAGCCTCGATACAAGCCGGCCGTCATTGTGGACGATGTGGTGGATGCTGTCGTATGGGCGCTCAACAATGAGGGCATCAAGGCTACCAGGGAGTGGGTATTGTCTGCGCTGCCGCACACGAAGGGTCATGTTAAGCTGCCACCGCTCGAGGATGGAGTGCAGATTGATGGTTTGGAGGATGGAGTCAAGTATCCTAGTGAGTTGGAGGCGGGTGAAGTCAAGTTATAGAGTCACTCGACACACGGGGATCGATAGTTCATGCAGATGGTGGCTAGCTCTGATTGGTTCTTCTTACTATATATTATATATCTGTCTGTTATATCTGTCTGTCGAGTCGTCAAACATACCATGGCGGACCTCTCGGGTGGCACCTTTCTATCAATCCCAGGACCAAAATTGAGAAGAGCTGACTATGTTCCCTGTGTAGTAGAGATGTTTATGCAAGAGCACTCTTCCGCGGACATACACAGTTCAGGTCGCTGCAGATGTTGGTGCTAGTCAACTCCTTTCCTGCAACATCACAACCAACAACACCATCGTCGTCTCAGACTCCACTCTGAAGAAGAAATCAATTGAGCTTTCCAAAGGTGAATGAAATATTGTTCAAAGGCTCAGATATAGAGTTCAAGCTATTGAAGCTCCTCAGATGTTCACAATTGTTTTCAATTTCATCAGGCGTGGACTCAATGGTTAGCTGGTTGGTGATAGTCGACAGTCGGGGTGGCCGTGACCAGGGTCAATGAACTGGAGGGTGTCTCAAATCCTTGTCTTACGCGTGCTTCTGATTGACATAAACACTATTCCGACAGTGAGGACAGCGACGAAGCAGATGTTGAAAGGTCTTCTGAAGCATCGGATCTCGCAGATCTTCAACGACCCAGACTTATCCGAGAATGTCCAATGGGCGAGAGAGATCTTCTGGTGACACCAATCAGGCGTCGAAATGTAAGATCTCGTAACTCGAACGTCCACGGAACAGAACCACTAGAGAATCCCGCAGGATTGCTCTCTTCGAGGTCACTTATTGACGATATATACACATGGAGCAGTGACTCACAAATTGTCAGGCTCAAAAGTGCAACGAAAAGCACAGAGAGTGGTTGGGAATGTCGGAAAACGAAGCACGTGGAGTTGCCGAAGCCTGGGAAGAGTTCAGTAAGTTGAAGCCGTATGATGATCTGGGCCGGTTGAAGAGAGTCTGGCAGAGCTATGCGTCAGGCAATCGAAAGGACCCTTGCAAAGAATTGGTTGACATGACGGAAGTTGACAGGTTAATTGATAGGAAGAGTAGGCTACGGGATGGCTTGAACGAGGCTAAGGAGAGGAAAAGAGCAGCCGTGTGGCAGTTGTTCAAGGCGGAAGAGGACGAAGAGCGTATTCGACGACAACCGAGTGCGTTGAAGATTAGCGATGAGTAAGTAGGATAGAGGTTCGTTGATGCTCATGGTTGGTCAGGCGTTATATTGTAGCTTGCATGTTCTTATATGTGTGAGATAGTATATTGGTAATCAGTTGGGTATTTCTTATGCTATATCAACTGATGTAGCCACATTGAAGACTCAAGTAAACGGACCAGTGGCGAGCTACTACAGTACTATAAATTCAGGAAATCGGCATCAATAGTAACGCGGTAGACGAGTGACAGGAAAGGATATGTTCGCCGAAGGTGAGAGAGGCGAATGGCCAGAGTGAGGCTTTCTGGGTCCATCATGCTTAAACACAAATTTTATATCACTCATTTGAAGCGTGGGGGATCATGTATGGATATATCCGCTTGAGGAGCTCATCATGGGACGTTAAGCCCAAACGGCCCCACGGCTTGGAGTCCGAGAGTGGATCAGTGGTCTCCGGGGCCGGCAGGGTCGGTTCCGGACAATACGAGCAGACCATTCTCCGAACCACGGATCAAGAAGGAGCGTTTCAGACAAATAGATCCTCTCTTGTCAAAGTCTGGCGGTCTTGGCGGTGAAGTTGGAGCATGTGAGACAATACCCAAAACAGCCACCGAAGGCCACCGAAGGCCACCTGAAGTGGTATAGCGCCACTAGCCACCGGCAGCTACGTCACCCTGGTACTGGGTCTGGACCTTTGGAACGCCCTCCCGACAGCCGCGTTGCTCAATTTTTCAACAACCCTTGTTTTCTTGTTCTCTTCGGTGACGGTTTTTGGGAGCTGACTCCAGAGCAACAACCAATTGGTGATGACGAGGCCGCCCCTTTCAAGTGAGTGACGTGGGGGACTGCGAGTTCTTGTTCTTTGAATCCTTGGTTCTGGGCGCTGATGCCTGTGACGTCTGGGTTATGCAAGGTTAAGGAAAGGAGTCAGTCTAGTTTGACTGCGGTCGAGATCATGTGGGCAATTTTTGGTCTGAGAAACTGGCGTTGTTTTATATAGTTGGGTATTGTTTCCTTATCTTTCACTTCTATCAAGGGCCCTCATGTACTCGTGTACTTATCTGCTACTCTTCACGACATCTGTCAGTACTTATCTGTTGATAAACCATGTCACTTTAAACTTCAATCAAACGCATCAACTGAAAACCAGCCAATACGAATAAGTCCTTTCTCCCACCCCCCAAGTCCCCGACTCTGATAAGCACACTCCTTACCGGCCCGCCCTACGGCCCCAGCCAGTGACCCTAGGACCGCTTTTCTGCTTTTGGGAGAGAGGGGAATAATCGACACCTTCCTTGCATCTGCAGCTACGCCTCGATTCCCTACCGATTCCCCTTCCTCTTCCTCATCATCTTTTTTTTTCACCGCGGTATTAAAATTTCTCTTCTACTGCACACTTCAACTTCTATAAATTACGCACTCATACGGCAACGGACTCGGATAGCTTGAGCTTACATCAAAAAGTCAAAAACCCCTCCCCCGCCATGTCCCCCACGACAAACGGCACGTCTGCTCCGCAGCCGCCGCCATTGCGTTCAGCTCTCAAGAGTGAGGAGGACATCGAACGTCCCTATCCTCCAAGTGGTTCTCTTAAAGGTATGTTATTGCCTTTTTATTGATCAAACGTCGCGTCTCGAATAGTGTTCGACATGTACGTCCATAACTGCGCCTGGTGCAACTCAATTTCACCTCCTGTATGGGATGGATGAAACTCTACAAGCGAACAGACAAGGCGTATGACTGGGACTCTAATTGCCGTAATAAGGGCGTGAATATTGAGGAATCTTACCGCTCAGCACAGTTATTCGTAGAGCTCTGCATCCAGGGCCCTGCTCATGCCTGCCCCAATATCTTTGTTTCACCCTTCACACCCGAGCATATTGAATTTGCGTATCATACCAGAAGTTCCAAACAAGAAGTGCAAAGCTCACATATACTAGCCGTACAGATTGCCGAGCCCGAGTCCGAAATACAAACCCTCGAGGATGAGTCGCAGCCTACAAAGCAGTTTTCTACCAAACTTCGACGACGCTTGAGCGGCAAACTTCCACCTTCACAACTTCCCAACAGCTCCTCTAGGTCCTCCTTTAGCGACAGTCCTTCCACTAGTCGTGCACCCGAGGAGACCCCTCCTACCTCGAACCCGTCTTCACATCAACATGGCCACCGACGACAATACTACAGTGAGAAACTACTTGCTCAGGTTGGGGATTGGCTGGAGCATGAGCGTAAGAAAGCACATGCCAGGAAATCAAACAAGACCGGCCGCCGACGCAAATCCAAATCGCCGACTAAGGAGACCGAGGGAAAGAAGACGGAGGAGGCTGAGCCCGAATCCCAAACCCAAGCCCAACCCTCCCAAGGATCGGAACAAAGCAACAATACGCGACCTCGCTCTGACTCTACCGACTCCGAATCGAGCGAGATTTCTTTCGATAGACTCCAGCGTATCTTGGAAGAATCGTTGGCTCATATGGGCATGAATTCGGTGCCTCATTTTCCTCCCAAGTTAACCCGCCCAAAGCATCGAAAAACTCCATCTCGCTCCTCTCTGCGCGGCGGACCTTCGTCCGATACCGAATACGCAGATGGCGATGCCATTGTGCCCGGCTGTGATGTCTGGCTAGACAATTCCAAGACGATGAGCTATGGAGGTGGTGACGCAGATGCCGAAGATCAGGAAATTAACGTTCCCGATGCCAAGGTAGAGAAGGAGAGGGAGTGTTGGCTCAGTTTCAAGAACGAAATCATTCGCATTGCCCATACGCTGAGACTCAAAGGATGGCGACGTATCCCTTTGGGTGGTGGCGACAAGATCTCAGTTGAGAGGCTCAGTGGTGCCTTGACCAACGCAGTCTATGTCGTTACACCCCCGACCGAAATTGATGAGGCTGAGGGCAAACGAAAACCCACCAAGGTCCTTTTGCGCATCTACGGGCCACAGGTTGAGCACCTGATTGATCGAGAAAACGAGTTGTCAGTGTTGCAGAGATTGGCTCGCAAGAAGATTGGACCCCGCCTGCTTGGTACATTCAAGAATGGCCGTTTCGAGCAGTACTTTGAATCTATCACGCTTACACCGGCGGACCTTCGAGATGCCGATATGTCTCGCTCGATTGCCAAGCGAATGCGAGAGCTTCACGATGGCATTGATCTTCTCCCGCATGAGAGAGAAGGCGGACCGGCAACGTGGAAAAGCTGGGATCAATGGCTCGACAATGTCGAGCGGATCGCTACTCACCTCGACAAGGAGTATGAGAAGGAGGTACAAGGTCAAAGCGGTCGACGCGAGTCTGTCGTTCATGCTTGGAAGTCGCGAGGCTACGTGTGTGGCACTCCTTGGCCTCAGTTCAGAGACATGATGACGAAGTACCGGGTCCATCTCAACAGCTTCTATAAGGGAGGCCAGAGAGAAGTCAAAGACAGCCTTGTGTTTGCTCATAGCGATGTAAGTTCAATCAATAGTGCTTCCCACATAAGTCTTGACTAACATCCTCACAGACGCAATATGGAAACATCCTCCGTATTCGCCCCGATGACGAAAAGTCACCGCTCCTCCAGCCTGCTAACAAGCATAAGCAGCTCATCGTCATTGACTTTGAATACGCGGGCCCCAACACCCGTGGTCTTGAGTTTGCCAATCATTTCAACGAATGGACGTACAACTACCATGATGCTACGGCGCCCTGGGCGTGCGACGTACGACGATATCCTACACCCGATGAACAACGTCGTTTCATCAAGGCCTATGTCGATCATCGTCCTCGGTTCCAAAGCAGCAACTCCACACCGCGACTGGCACCCGCCGATAGTAACGCTTCGAGCGGTATGTCTACACCACTTGCAACACCTAGTAACCCCGCTGCTAGTAGCTCGAGCTCCATTGTCGAGTTTATGCTTGATGCGCGAGTACCTCCCGGAGGATGGAGTGCCGCGGAACGAGCCAACGACGAGCAAAGGGAACAGCGCGTGCGAGAGCTGTTGGAGGAGACCCGACAGTGGCGCCCAGCCAATCATGCCCACTGGATTGCGTGGGGTATTGTCCAAGCCAAGATTCCTGGTCTTGACGAGTCTATCAAGGAAGAAGACTTGTTGAGCCCTGATGAATTCGATTATTTGAGCTATGCCCAGGACCGTGTTATGTTCTTCTGGGGCGATTGCGTGCGTATGGGACTCGTCGAGTTGCAAGAGCTGCCACCCATGCTACAGACGCTGGTTAAAACTGTCGACTATTAAAGGCGAACTGTCAAAATTGTCCAATGAAAAACATATCTTGGAGGAGCAAGGTATACACGAGAGGTGAGTGCGATACGACTAGATGGCTTTAACTCTGTCGTTCTGGAAAAAGAGAAGTCCATTTAAGTCCTAGGGCAGTGGGAAGCTCAACGTGTTGGACTCAGCACCCACGGATTTGCATACAACGGGTGTTCTGGTAGAGAGTGTTTAGGAAATCCCGCAGGAGTGATGATATAGCATAATCAATTGATACCAATTTCTCAAGTTGTAATTACACGAATGCATTTTGTGTCTTGTATTTCATCTAATGTTTATGCTGTGTTCAAGCGAAAGGCCATAAATCTTTGTAACATGATATATCTATAAGGAATGCTTTATGCGTCAAGTTTGAGTCGATCAAGCATGGCATCGATCTTGCGCTGTAGGATCTGGTAGTTAATGGCGTCCGAAGCAAATTCATCCTCTGCCTCGGCCCCATCCAACGTCCGCACAGCCTCTGCATCCTTGGTGTCGCCGTTGCCATTGGTTTCTTTAACATGCTGAGCCTCACTTGAAATACCATTTGTCGCATCTGCTGAGATCTCTGCTTGTTGTGCCATGGCAGCTGCCAAGTCGACGTCGATTTCTCCCGTTTCGTCCATCATCTCTTCCAGACCAGCGTCCTCAAAACGCAGTCTAAAACGATCACCCAGGTAATATCGAATATCGTCCAGTAACTCGATAGTATCCGTCTCCTCTCGCACAGTGATACGCTGGGCAGACTCGGCGATGAGGGTCTGAAAGTCTTCCTCGTCTATGTAATCCTCAAGACGATATGCCAGATAACGCGCTGCAAACTCTTCTAGTCGCTGAACACGGAGATCCCATGCAGCGTGGATAACATCGTAGATGTTGATGGGCTCCATTTCAACTTGCTCAACCTCTTGGACAGCCTCTCCGTGGGTGCGGTCCACCAGCACGTTGGAAGTGCCGCTACCGAGAGTGCTAATGGCCAGAGCGGCCTTGCTCTTAAGATTATCGAGGAAGAGCATGTCCGCAGCATACAGCAGATCCAGGGCGTGCTCAAGCGGACACAAAGCGGTCTCAGTATATAGGAAGGTAAGAATGATCTCGAGGATGGCGGGCGTGCAGTCGATGGTGATGATGCGGAGATGCTCATCGCGCCGGGACTCGACAAAGTCGCCTGAGAACATCTTCTCAAAGTACTCGCTGCGGATGAGCATGGCTTTGTGGACAGGATAGAGGACTGATTTGCGCTTGGTGACAGATTCTTGGTCTTTGGCTGGGCCGATGGGTATGGTAGGGGCGTCGTTTGTGGGTGTTGCTTGGCCTGATTTTTCATCCTCGATATCAATGGGCTCGTCGGCGCGGAGGATGACGTCTGCGAACATGGAGTTGTCGTACTTCCACTTGACGTGTTTTACCTGATCTGTATCAACAACCATCTTATGTCCTAGGACGTTCTGGTTGAAGAATTCCTCGAACTGTCCTCGAGCCCTTTCCACCTCGGCTTGATACCGTTGCCTGGCAAGTCTTCTATCGCCACCCGCAAGAATAGTCTCCCAGAGAGACTCAACTTCCAGCTGCTTGCTGACCTTGTCCAGACCTTTGAGCACATCCTCCTCAGAGTCGGCACCGGCGAAAGGTGCGATGTCGCGTGGGACTTCGCCCAGGTAAAGATATCTCAGAACAATAAGAAAAGACTGCACAGGAACAGCGTTGGCGAGCTTCCAGGTGGTCGTGTCAGGGACAGCAGCGAGCTTGGCACGGAAGTAAGGAGACCGCGCGACGAGGATGAACTTGTGTAGGTCAAAGGAGCGAGAGCCCGAGGCCAAGGTGATGTCTGTCGTCTTGGGGCTTGTGCGGCCGAGAAGAGTTGAGATGTGAGTGGACCAGTAGACGTAAGGATCTGAGGACTTTGAGAAGTCGTATTGGAGAAGGAGATTGCGGATGCGGTCGTTGAGGGCGTTGTAGATGCATCGCTCGCCTTGGAATGTGTTGCGTTCTGCGAGAGCGCCTGGATGAGTGTGTTAGTGGTTTGCATGAGATTTTGATGAGTTGTTGTAAGTGGGATTGTCAGGTGATAACCAACCAACTCACCAGATTCTAACAACAACTGAACAAGTTCATAATGCCCACATAAACTGGCCTGTGCATGTTAGTCCCCGTCCCAAGCACATATAAGATAAGTAAAGAGCACATACAATAATGAGGGGCGTGTAATCGAAACGATCCTTGCCATTGATGTTCACCCCCTCGCTGATTAGTTCCTGGCATCTTCGCAAATCCCCTCGTCGACACGCC
Organism: Fusarium nurragi; assembly: GCA_012977755.1. Classification (NCBI taxonomy): domain Eukaryota; kingdom Fungi; phylum Ascomycota; class Sordariomycetes; order Hypocreales; family Nectriaceae; genus Fusarium; species Fusarium nurragi. Next base: position 137,342 of record JAALXI010000147.1, on the reverse strand, counting down.
ATGAGGAACTCGTGGAATTCAGGGCTTTCGTCGAGGGGATTCTCATCGAGAAGGACGCCACTTTCGATGAGGCGAGCTTCTTCGCCGAGCTTGCCCTCAAGTTCGAATTTGCGGAGAACCATGGTTGCATAGGAGCATTAGGTCTCGGTCTCGGTCTCGGTCTCGTCTATAATTGGAAGAAAATGAAGGATGTTGGGAAAAAGAATGTCTATGAATATGAAGAGGTTTATTCCTTTTTTGTTTCTTTTTTTAATACTTTATCTCCGAAACCGCCGCTCGTCCAGGATAGCTCATGATTATCAAAGCATGGAGATCCCCCCTCCAAAAAGAAGAAAGTCGCCATCATCACAGCGGGTTTGGTTCAGCCAATTAGAAGTTTCACGTCTTTGCATTGATGCTATCGCGCAGTCACGTGCCGTCGTTTGGCTATTATCGATCTATCCGTGTATCAACATCTGTCTAGATGCATAACATCTAAGCCGCCCTGCCTGGGCTGCGTCTTATTGACAATCGTTCTTCCATGTTACAACTCTTAACATATTGCTTTGTTTGATTTTTAATTTGCTTGGGTCGTTCTGTCTCGTCACTCTTAGTCCAGCTGGTTGACAGAATAAAATGAGCCCTCGGTTTTAACTGTATTGACCATCCCCTGCCAAGCTTCTTGCTTAGCTGGCAAATTTGGTTCTTACACTCCACAAACTTGACTCTTTATACGAATCGAAGTCATGAACTCCTTAAAGAAACTCGTGCTTTTAATCCTCTTTATTTCGTTTATGGTTTTTGTTGCTTTCTTCGGCCGAATACCTGCTCTTAGGTTGGTGCGAGAGGTACCTCGTGTTTACTAAGGATACTGACTCTAGAATAGACGAACGCCTATAGCTACACTGCATAGACTAATATGGGTTCATATACCAAATGGCATCATGAAAGTGGATCAAGTGATCACTGGGGGAAGGATATCAAGCTATTTGTCCTGGTTTGGCAATCTTATGTTACATGAGCGACATTGGACTGTTGTTGTGAGTTGTCACACCATCCCTACCTTACTACAAGATAATGGTGAACTGACGTTTTAGCTCTTCTTTCTGCTCATCATGGTCGTGGGCGAGTACATGTTTATTCCTCAAGCGTGGCCCAAGATCGGGCCTCTGACAAAAGTCGTTGTCGTTATCACCATTTCCCTCCCTTACCTATTCCTCTATCTGGCGTGCGCCGCCGATCCAGGCTATATCACCCCCGAGAACCACGCATATTATATGTCGCTATATCCCTACGATCACACTCTGTTCCATCCAGGGCACATGTGTCGGACTTGTGGATTCCTCAAGCCTCCTCGCTCCAAGCACTGCAGTCTTTGCAAGCGCTGCATTGCCAAGTCTGACCATCACTGCGTCTTTGTAAACTCATGTGTTGGCTACGGAAACCAGCACTGGTTCATACTATTGCTGGTATCCACTGCTTTTCTGTGCACCTATGGTGGCATCCTGGGAATGTCCATCATCACAGTTCGAGTACAGAGATATACTCCTGGCTGGTCTGTATGGAAACCCAGCCACATGACCGTTAACCAGTATTTGGCTGGATGGGGATGGGGCATCCAAGACAACGTCAACATGGGAGCCTCATCACTCCTTGCGGCGCTCACATCTCCGCTCGTTTGGGGACTTCTCCTTTACACTCTCTACCTCGTCTACTGCGGCACCACAACGAACGAGACTCTCAAGTGGTCCGAGTGGAAGGAGGACATGCGCGATGGCTTCGCATTCCGCCGATCTATGTCTGCAAATCGCCAAAGGAACGAACGTGTTGAACCTCATTCTACGCGCTGGCCGGTCGAGGTCAAGCAGATCATCGTCACCACCCAGGATGGCCAGCCTCCGAAGAACGACCGTCTTCCTGGAGAGGGCCCGTGGGAGAGGGTCTGGAATTTGAGTGATGTCGAGAACTTGTACGATATGGGATTCTGGGATAATCTGCTGGATATCTTTGTGTCTGATTATGCATTTGGGCAGAAGATTGGTGAGCCCAACGCAGAGAGACGGCGCAGGTGATGGAAACTTGTAAACTGATGAGCTGTTACATAGTAGGCCATACATAAGAGCTTGCCAAGTCTTTGATGTGCAGGCTGATACTGAACTGCGACTCCTGTGCATAAACAAAAAGAAGAAATGAGTGTGCTTCTCAAAGATGACAGTTATTAAGAAAGTTGGCATTCCTTTCCCCGACTTAGCTACCTCTATTTGTCGTCGATGGAGCTGTGCTTCCCCATGTTTCGAACACATGATTTAAACAGACAATGACTATAGTTGACATTGGATAGCTGGTGTTACAATTCTTGTCCATCAAGTCAGATTCATACCATGTCTATCAGCAAGCTGTATCCATTGATGCATTATTTCATTTTTACGTCGCTCATGATATCGTAACCACACGCTCCTAGGTCTTGCGTAGACCACCCAAGACGACGTTCACCCTCCTCCGCCATGGCAGCGACCGTATAACCCCGTCACTGCCCTCATCTAGAGAGCGCATTGATCCTGTATGTAATTTCCCCAGCCCTAACACAACTCCACGACTCCTATTCCTCATATGTCGCTTACAAAATGGTGCCGAAGCTACATAAACAGTCAGCAACAGTAGCCGTAAAAGCAGCAGATATAACTTACCCGAAAGTCTGCTTGATGCTCTTGACATAGTACTCGAGCCAGTTACGCTTGGTCACATCCTCTTGGCCGATGGGGACACCCTCCCACTTGACTCGCATAACAGTAACGAAGTCGACGTCGTTCTGGTCAAACTCGATGTGGAGTTTGGAGAAGTGACCGGCAGGCCACTGGTTCAGCCGCCAGCTCTGGGTGATCTTCTTGGGCTCCTCAAGTTCGAGGTACTCGCCAGACACGTTTCCGCCGAACAGCTCGAACTTGCCACCGACCTTGGCACCATCGAAGATCTTGGGAGGGGATCGTGTGAAGGCAGCAATGCGTTGAGGGTCGACAAATGTCTGGTACAGCTCCTCGGCAGTGGTTCGGAACTCTTCGTTGTCGGTCACGGTAGTGGTATTAACGACACCACCCGTGTTGGACTGGCTGCTCGAGGTAGCGGCGGGCTTAGGGGTGGAGCTGTGAGGGTGGACTTTGGGAGTCGAGAAACCGCTCGAAGGGTTGGAGCCTGGGGCATGCTGGATGTCCTTGCCATGCTCGGCGATGAGGGCGCCGGCAAGCTTCTGGAATTCCTGGCGCAGCTGGGGCACAATCTTTGATCGTACAAGGTCCTTCACGGGCTGCTTCTCCTTGGACTCGGCAAAGATGTCTACGTCAAACTACGAGGGATCTTAGCTGGTTTATTCTACGGCAACACGGAAGGCGAAAGAGCAGGGGAGGTTTTACGTACCACGTACTCGTCTTCTTCCGTGTCGTGGGCGATCTCAGGCACGGTAATGGTGCCAGATACATCATCCTCACCGGGAGCAGATCCTGGTAGGTTAGTTGTTGTGTTCGCAGCCTCAATCACCGTATTCCCTTACCAGAATATTGCAGGACCAGCTTGACGTCGAAGATGGTAATCACCTTGCCTTTACGCTGGCTGACGTCGACATCACCATCCATGCTCTGGATCTTGTCGATCTTGGCCTTAACCTCACCATCCTCAGCTTGAACCTTGGTAAGGCTCTCGTCAAAGTAGGACCTGGCCCATCCTGAGACGTCTTTGTTGACCCAGTGCCAGTTGTTGGGATTGTGCAGAACCATTGTGGAGTCGGTCGAGGCGCTGTTACTAGATGACTTTGAAGCTGTTAGCTTTGGTTCGAGCAGAAAGTGAACGAGTGTGCAAGAGTAGAGGGTCGCAATTGGTATCAGATATGGTCTTAGACCACAGCATATAGGTCATCAATGAAGGGAGTACAAGTCACTCTATGACTGGTGCCAGCTGGATATCTCATCATGAAGATGCGACGTGTGCAAGGGACGCGAATTCTGGGGCATACTTACAATTCGAGTAGTGAAGATGATATAGAGAAGAGATGAACAGGAAGAGAAAGAGAGAGTGTGTGTGGTGTTTGGTATCTTAATAAATAGAAAGGAAAGAAGAAAGCAGAGCAGAGAAGGGCTGAATATGAAGAATTGAAAGAGAGGAGAGTTTGTTGGAGAAGAAGCCTCTAGAATTTTACTCGAGCCCACCTTTTAGCTAGCTTCAGGTGGGGCTCATTTCGCAGCAAGACCAGACCCAGCCTCGTCATTTTCAAATCCAAGACCTCTTCAGCCTCGGCAAACTTGTCCGCAAGAACGTAGAATTAATTGACTGGTAGCGGCGCTGCTAATGTGAATCAGCTGGCATAATCGTCTCCTCTCTTTCGGCCACGAGAGGAAGGCTATTCTGCATGCGAAAAAGCCTCGGGGATGTTATCGTATTTCCAATTCCTTTGTCTGACTGTTTGGAATTGAGTTCAGCGGACGGGTCGCGCTACACGGTATCATGTAAGCATCAGCGGTTGGACGGTCTCGACTACCAAGCGTAATAAAAGTTAGGTTGGTGGACAAGCGGACGGACTATATATATCGCTGTCGCAATACCGTCCAAGACTCGTCGAGAGTGGGCGGTCAACTTGGCCCTGAGGCTGCGTTATCGATAGAGGTCCACTTCCCTGTAGCTTCAGTAACACTTGAATGGCCAGGGCTGTTCTGTTTATGATACCGACTATCCGTATCCACACCGTTCATGCCTCTACTGTATAGGAGCATCATTATAGTCAAATCTCAAAAGACTTCTAAAGGACTTCTATCATCCAGTGCCCGGAATACGATACTGCCTGCCCTGCCTCTGCAAGGACTATGACCAGGTACTTGGCCTTGCCGTAGCGATGAAAATGACCATCAAACTCAACATCAGCCCATGAAACCCCTTGCACACGGATCTAATGCGACTGTTCGATCCGGCCATGTCAGGTAGCATGGGCATGCAGATTATAAAGCGAGCGGCCTTTGGTCATGGGCCCAACAGGAACAAAGACAAAATGTGACAGGCCGCGAGGGACGTCGATTAAGCGCCGGCATCCACACTCAACCCGCATAGTCTATCCCTGTCGACCAATAGCAGCAGTCGATGGGCATGGAAAGAGTCTAAGAATAGGAAGAACCACGATAGACTTCAACTCTGCAGGCAGCGGGGTCCAAGAGAGGACCTCTTCCTAGGGGAGTGGGCAGGTAAGGCAAAGCAGTCCGACTGAATGTTGGAAAAGAATCAAGGGTGTGTAGATGCTTGCTTACAGCTTCCAAGAGGCCCGAGAGGAGCAACACTCAACTCCATTAGCGTCTGTTGAATAAGAACGCCATCTTTCAACTTTGTCAGCTGAGTTGCTCTACAAGAAGCGGTCGAAGAAGTTATCGGGCCAAGAGCAATTCCCATCAACTAACAATTTGACCCTGGATCGTCTTTCTGTTTGTCCCACACTTTGATAGCACCCCAGTAGGTCTCCCCCCAGTAAGTTCTGTACGCAGGGCTTGGCTCTCCGGCAGTAAACAGAAAGCAGTTTCATGTTTATAGCTCACTTTTAGCATCTCATGTCTTACTTGCAGTACTTATTTAGTTGCTTTCTCCCGCTGGCACCGCCAAAAAGTGAGGTGTCGTGATTCTGATTTTAAGCAGGGGTCTACATGATATTGCTGCTACCGCTCCTGCCTGTACATCCTTTTCCCATTACAGAGCCCCTCTCCCAAAAAGTTGCATCCCAACCACTCGCTCACTCTCTTCTCTCATCCTCTCGCATCCTCAATCACATTTCTATTTGATTTGGTTGGTTGCGCATTGGAGTGCATACTCATCGTCCTCGCCGCAGCTACGGTGGATGGATTGATGAGGTATTTCCTTGTCAATTGGCCGATAGCTTCTTTTATACACGCAGAGCCTCAGCTACACCTACACCTACATACAGTATATGGTGTCTCTCCAAAACACGCGCCCACCTCAAACGCCAGGATCGGGTCAGATCAAGTAATCGACAATCTATTCCTTGTCGTCACGGCCTTTGTCTCAATTTTGTTTCCACTGCCTAGGTCCTCACCTGAACGTCGACTCACTCTACTGCTCGCACGCGCCGCCACCCTGCGGATCCATCCCAGCACCCCACGTACCTGAACCAACCGACCAAGGAGAAGGCGCTGATACGCAGCTGTCTCTAGACGTCCCTCGTCTTTTGTGGTGTTGTGGCTGTCACAGGGACCCTGTACCTGGCGATCGAGTAGATCCTAAGTTCATAGTCGCCTGGTCCTTCTGATCTCTCATCATGACTTCTCGTGATCCGGCGCGACTCCGCCAGGGCCTTCATCCTCTCACGACAACCTCAGCAGGCGGTTACAACAATCCTCTACATACGCCCATATCTGCCGTCTCCATGAGCTCCAGCCATTTCCATTCTGCTGCCCAAACACCCGGCAGTAGTATACAGCCATACAACCCCCAAGAATGGGCCCCCGCGCAGCCTGCCGTTGCCGAGCGTACTGTTCAGTATGCAGGCGAAGTTCAAGGCAAGTAGCTAACTAGACCAGCACACCATGTTAACTCTGGTATTCTAACACGCGCCAGTGTCGCCGATGCCTCCCCCGCCATATAGTCCACCCAGAGGTCAACAGCAACGCCCCATAAGTACCGTCTTCGACTCTACACCTGCTGGAACTCCGACTCCGCCGCCTCGACTAAGCAACATGATGCATCGGCCTTCTCCTGAGCCGGCTAATGCGTCTTTCCCTCCTCCTCCAGGGACCCAGGGGCGCAACGGTTCACGCGACCGCCGCTTTCTTCCAACATTAGGCCGTCGTAGAGATACCGATACCTCGAGTACTCCACCGCCTCAGCCTCCTCCTCCTCCTCCCCAGAGCCATCGACAGAGCATGATAGTGCAAACTTCGTTTCACCATCCTACTCCCGAATATGGTATGGCTGGTCCCATGTCGCATGGGCCTCCAGCAGCCCGAAGGGCCGTTTCTGCTGGGGCCGTTGAGACACCCACGTCTGCTCGCTCACGATCAGCCTCTCAGACTAGATGGGAACCAGGCATGCCTCTCCCACCGCCGCCTCCTGGGCCTCCTCCCCCTTCGTCAAGTAGATCGCAAAGCGTGCAGTCCATGGACAGGAATACAGTTCCCATCATATCTCCTCCCATGAAAAGACGCCGACCGCCGACTGGTGTGACAAATCTCGGGCCTGTTCCTCCAACACCCGCGGACTGGAATGAGACTGAAAGCCAAGCAGGGCCGTCAAATCAGAGACCATCGCCTGGCCTCACAATTGATACTCCAATGAGTTCTAGTCCACCAGTTGAGCCTGCCCTTGGCTCGTCATCGAGTCTCAACGGTCTTAATCGGCAAAAGGCAGTGCGACATGATAAAACGATTCTGCAACGGAGGACAGAAAGTCGAACGCGACACAGCTTCCGTGACTCGATAGGTGAACGGACGCGACCGGATTCAATGGCAGATATCATGGTACCAAATTCGACTGATCTGTCACGATCGTCATTTGGCAAATCGACTCCTCTTAGTGATGCACTTACATCGCAAGATTCTCGAAACTCAACCCCCAGGGCCCCAGGATCAGGGAAGCTACCCCAAGAAGCGGAAACGCCACCTTTCTCTCCCAATGCTCCCAAACAAGTACAGTACGGCAGCAGCTCAAAAGCGGTCGCCCCCAAAGCACTCCCTACTCCGCCTCCTCGGTCTGGGTCTGTTGCGTCAATCTCGCGAGTACGGGAGTCCTCTCGGCCACCTTCAGCCGGACTTGTAGTGTCGAAACACCTGGTCACGACCCAAACTGCCGACCAGTTTGCTGAAGGAACCATCGATCGATTTCGCGAGTTTGCGATCAAGGAGTCGGGCGCCACCACTGACGCGGATAGGGTTCGCTTATTTGCTGAGTTTGTGGTTAACGAGTCAAGAATCAGACGGGAACGGTATTCGCTCGCTATCGGGGCCATGGGCTCCGAAATATTTGACCTCACTCGAGACCTTTTCCGGCCAATGGTTTCCCAGAGGCGAGAGTCAGCTTCTTCACAAGATCAGTGGACTCCTGGCTTGTCCGAGCCAGGACCATCTCGCCGAGGCTCTATAAGCTCCAACTTAGGGGAGAGCCCTCAGTCAACCTCTAAATCAGCCAACGTTCCTACATCACCCAGCGGGAATAATCCTCCGAACTTGAACTGGTCTGGCAATTATATGCCCTCGTTATCGCCAATTCTGAGTATGAGCGTCAGCGAAAATTATGAGAATGGTAGCTCCCGAGGTCGTCCCCCAAGCCGTTGGTGGGAATCAGACTCGCAAGGCGAAGCATCTCATCTCGGAAGATCCAAGAGAGAATCCAAGTATATGGGTGTGACCAAGACGCAGTGGGTTGAAGAGGACCGACCCCCTGTGTTGTACGAAGAACAAAACTCGTCCTCTGAGTATCCTCCTGAAAAGACAGGCTGGCATGATCAGTCAGAGCCAAGCCTGACACCTCAGCCATTTGGCTTTGCCACCACCTCAAACATGAACTCAAGTCCCTGTTCAACTAACAACCGCGACCACCTGGATATTTCTCGCCTCGTCACAATGCCCCCTCCTTACCCAAGGCACCATCCTGCTGTCAACAACAAGCACCCTGAATTGACTTCTATCAGAACAGCAGTGCGAGCTCTGAGCCAGCTTGATGAGATGACCAAGACTAGGGAAGGATTTATTGTTGAGAGTAACAAACGTCGGGAGCAATTTTCCAAGGCAGCGACCGACCGTCGCCAGGCTTTGCGGACAAACTTGCAAAACGAGATTAACTCTGGCAGCTTGAGTTACGCTGATGCAGGAGCCATTGATGCAGATGCAAAAGCTAGCGAAATAACAAAGAAAAAGGAGCTGGAGAAATCTGAGTACGAATTGTTCCAGAACCAGGTGGTGCTACCTCTGAACGGACTGTTGACAGGACGTATTGCACGCGCCACGGAGTTATTTGACGATCTAGCCCAACACTTGTTTGACAACGGACAGATCGATGCCGACATGCCGCAAGAAGAAGGCGATGACAGACCGGAGCTTCTGGAGAAGTTGACTCTGCTCAAATGGGTTTTCGAGGCGCGAGAGGGCCTACACCGGGCTATCTATGATCTCCTTTCGGATCGAAACGGCCGATACTGTGAGGTTGTATTGACGCCCTACCGGCTTTCCGGAAATACCGAGAAGCTCAAGTCAGCGGAGGCCTTCTTTGCGGAGGATTCGGCGAAGCGCGAATATGCATTTGCTCATGAGGTTCTGGAACGGACACGAGACTTTCGAGAAGTGGTCGAAAAGGCTGTGGACCATGGTGTTGCACTGCAGCTGTCGGCGTTTTGGGATATTGCACCTCCGCTTTGCGAGCTCCTGGACAACATCCCTTCAGACCTAGACGGATTCAACATTCAGATTCCAACATCCGAGATTGAGGAAAATCCGTCATACATGGAGCATCCGATGCAGTATCTATTCAGCCTGTTGCTTCACGCCGAGAAAAGCACGTACCAGTTTATCGAATCGCACACCAACCTGCTGTGTCTGCTTCACGAGGTCAAAGAGGCAGTGGTGCACTCTAAGGGCAAGGTGCTCGAAACGCAGACCCAAGATGAGAACGGAAGCCCGATTCCCAAAGCCGATAGTAAAGCACGGGCGCAGCAGATGCGACAGTCAGAGGAACGCCGACTTACTGAGGATCTGAAGGAGAAGGTCCGTCTTGTGCAAGACCAATGGAAGAGCGCGCTAGGGGAGAACATCACACTCGTGAAGGAGCGCCTAGGAGAATGGCTGCTGCAGATGGGCGGCTGGGATGAGTCGTTAGAAGATAGAGGCGTGGGCAGTGTCTAGAAGTGTCAGGGAAGTGAGTTGTGAGTTGATGTTGATATTGATGTTGATACCCTAAGCCAGACGGGCTTGATCATTGGAAATGATAGTATTCTGTATATATTTTTGGGACCAGGACCAGACGTGTCCTGTAAATGAGATATGATGATGAATGGGTGGTCCTTTATAATCGAGTGATGCCTGGGTATTGCGTCTTTTGTCTGTTCCATACACTTATTCGTACATTTGGCGTGCGAGCTGGCTGTATTTGCCCCCCCTGTATTTGTCTGCCGACTCCTTCTTCAGGTATTTGTGCCTTCCGCCTCATTCCCCCATCTTTAAATATTCGTTCTTGAAATTGGTCAATACTGGGTGTTGCAGTTGGTGTTGATCGGCCTTGGCGTGATAACTCAAGCCTCTGTGACCAAGCCTGGCCGTCGGGGTTCCCTTACATCTTACTTTTCCTTAATTCCTCATTTCCAAATCGCCGTCGACTTTACTTGTACTCAACCGGTAGATCCATACCAACCCTCCGGGCAGTCAAGCGAACACGCTCCTCCTCGTCCATACCCATACCAGGGTTATAGCGCTCGAGCAGCGTGGCGTACATGCGCTGAGATCGAAGGTAGGCGACGGCCTGGGCGGCAGCTTGGGCGCGGGCGTCGTGCGGTGTGCCAGCGCCAGCGCCAGCGGTAGCCTTGTTGCCGGAAGCGAAGGAGTCTCTGATGCGAGTGTGTATAGGAGAGCGCGGCGAGGCGAGGATGGGTCGTGGTGGGAGCTCGCGGAGGAGAGAGCGGTAGAGAGAGCGTAGGGAGGCGGGAGAGGAGGCCATTCTTTTGCGCTGTTGGGTTTGGTATTGGAGATAGAGAGAGGATGGTGTCGAGTGTGAAGTGAAGATGATGAATGGATTGAACGGGCTCAAATGTTGACCCAATCGGATGGCTCCGCTGTGAGCAGGGGAAGAAAATGTTAGCAGATGATGGGAAGAAAGAAAATGCCCCTCATTGACATCAGAGTCTTGATGGCGGGGCAGAGCAGAAGTAGACATGAAGAGACATAGGTTCAATGGCGGTATATTCGACTACATATATAATTATAAGCATTGCAGAGACGATTAATTTATGTAGCTGAACGTAAGCAATACTTCAGAATATTCTCCTCATCCAAGTACCATCTTTATTAGTAGAAGCTCCCTATTGCACTTACAATTACGCCATAGTCAAGCTTAAACTTGGGGAACCTCCCATTCTTTCTCACTCCAAGATCAACAGTTATTTAATCCACAATCCCACTCAATCGAGACCCAATTACTCTCGCCGTACATACCTTCTGTAAGCTCCGACCCGCCCGACGACCCGTAAGAGACCAACCATAAAAATAAAACAATTGCGCCATCCCACGTTACCTACAACTTGCCTCGGATGCCCAGCGCTGCTACTACTACTACTACTGCTGCTGCTGCTTCGAAACATTTCTCCGCTAGATCTCTCCTCCTCTTTCTACTCACCCTCATCCTGGCTATCTTCCTCTCGCCGTCCTTCATACCCCGTCTCCGCCAACTCTCTTCCCATCTTGTCCTCCTGCAGCGACCGCTCACGACCATGGCTACCCCGTCTTACGCCTCAGAGCTCCAGATCGCTCAGCTGGCCGTCCAGCGCGCCACCATCCTCACAAAGCGCGTCTTCCACGAGAAGACAAAGGGCACCGTCGACAAGAACGACAAGAGCCCCGTTACCATTGGCGACTTTGGCGCTCAGGCCCTCATTATCGCCGCCCTCCGCCACAACTTCCCCGACGACGCTATCGTCGCTGAGGAGGAGGCTGCCCAGCTTCGTGACGATGCGAACCTCAAGAAGACTATCTGGGAACTCGTCAGTTCTACAAAGCTCGACGATGACGACGCTGAGAAGAAGCTCGGTGGTCCTGTCAAGGATATTGACGACATGCTTGAGTTGATCGACAGAGGCGGCAGCCAGGGCGGCTCAAGCGGTCGCATTTGGGCCATCGACCCCATTGACGGCACAAAAGGCTTCCTTCGTGGTGGACAGTACGCCGTCTGCCTTGGCCTTATGGTTGACGGCGATGTTAAGGTTGGTGTCCTTGGCTGCCCCAACCTCCCTGTTGACGACTCAGCTCGCCTGACATCCGACATCGGTGCCAATGCCACTGACGAGGGTCGCGGTGTTGTCTTCTCTGCTGTCCAAGGCCATGGCGCCACCAGCCGTCCTCTTACTGCCGGTGCTCTCGCCGCCGAGAAGTCCATCTCCATGCGAAGCCTCGCCGATCTCTCCAAGGCCACCTTCTGCGAGAGTGTTGAGGCTGGTCACTCGGCACACGACGACCAAGCTCTCATCTCCAAGAAGCTTGGTATCACTCAGGACAGCGTTCGCATGGACAGCCAGGCTAAATACGGTTCTATTGCCCGTGGTGCCGGCGATATCTACCTCCGTCTGCCCGTCAAGGCGACATACCAGGAGAAGATTTGGGATCACGCTGCCGGTGACCTTATTGTTCGCGAGGCCGGCGGCCAGGTGACTGACATTCACGGAAAGCGTCTTGACTTCGCCGTCGGACGCACTCTAGCCAACAATAAGGGTGTCATTGCTGCTCCTGCTGCTGTCCACGGCAAGGTTCTCGAGGCTGTTCAGGAGGTTCTGAGCGCCAAGCAGTCATAAAGGAAAAACGCCTACAGGAAATAAAAGGAAATGATACGATTTGGATGAAAGCGAGGAATCGAAAATCAAAAAAAGTAGTTTTGTATATGCCTTGACAGATAGTACACATTCTGTACATGATGCTAGAATACACACGCCAGCTGCGTCCAATGGGCCACCAAGCCGGCCATTCCAATCCCCAAATACCACTTCTCTATTTGATCTTCTTCTGCTTCAGCTTAATCGTCTGGTCGTTGATAAACACACCCTTTCCCTTGTAAGGCTCCGGAGGACGCCACATGCGAACCCGTCCCGCGAAAGACATGATAGTCTCGCGGTCGATGCCCTCAATCAGGATACGCGTAGGCGCAGGAGTCGTAACGGTGACGCCGCGGGGAATTCCCTCCTCGACGGGATGCGTAAAACCCAACTTGAGGCACAAGAAGCGCTGTCCCGGAAATTCCTCCTTGGCACCTCGCTCTTCAACGCTGGCTCGGTAACCGACACCCACGAGACGGAGAATGGCCGTGTGACCTTCTGAGACACCCATGATGTAGTTCTTGAGGTAAGACCATGTTGTTCCTATGCAATTGTCAGTCCCCGTGGCAATAGCAATAGTCCGGTGAACGTACCCCACATCGCCTTCTGGTCCTTGGCTTCGTTGTCCTGGACACTCAACAATACCGACTTGGCCTCAGGGTCCTGTGTCAGTTCCACATATTCAGGAACCTCGAGATCAAGCGCTCCTAAAATTCGGTCAGCAGTTGCCCCTCATCCGGTTCGAAAAGCTATCCAACGCACCCAGTGGTCCTTTAACATTTATGGTCTTCTTGTACACTTTCTTATACGACGTCAAGTCCCTGCGCGCAGCCGGCTTTCCAACTGACAGCTCCACGCCGGGAGGGATCGATAGGGGTGTTCGGCCCAGCTTGGAGGGTCGCTTCGAGGTCGTCGAGAAGGAGGCGGCCGTGGCTCGGGGTGCTGGCGTATTGGCAGATGTCGCCTGCCATGCTGGCACTAGGAACCCAGGAAGGGTGACAGGCCCAGAGGACGAGGCCGCAATGGCTCGTCCTATTGCCTTCCCCCGGCTGGGAGTAAACATGGCAGCCATTGGTGTCGATATGGCTGTCGTGGGCGTGCTGCAGCGTTGTCGTCGAACGAGGTAGACAAGCTGATGGAGCTCAACTTTTTGCGCTTAGTCATGACATCACGTGTTTGTCTGCCGCAGCTCACGGACCGCCGTCCGACCGCAACGTTCAACCTTATTTCATGAAGGTTTATAATGCTCATGATACGTATTGGTGATGAACAACTTTGATTCTAAGTAGCTAATTATTTAGGTTCACAGTGATCAAGAGTTGAGTTGGTACAATAGTACTCTTGGGAATTTCATTTGGCTCATACATCTATTGTGTACTGCCATTTTTGAGGATATCTTAACCCCAGAATTACAACGACTACACCTGGAAAAGAAGTTGCAGGCCGGCTATACAACAGAGACAACATAGCGACCAATGAGTTCAGTACAAACGGGTACCTTACTCCTCGCCCTCAGGAAGCTCCTCCTCATACTCTTCCTCCTCCTCATCAATACCAGCATCCTGGTACTGCTGGTATTCAGAAACAAGATCGTTCATGTTAGACTCAGCCTCAGTGAACTCCATCTCGTCCATCCCCTCACCAGTGTACCAATGCAAGAAAGCCTTGCGTCGGAACATAGCAGTGAACTGCTCGCCGATACGCTTGAAGAGCTCCTGGATAGAGGTGGAGTTTCCGATAAAGGTAGAGGACATGGTAAGACCACGAGGGGGGATGGCACACAGAGCAGTCTGGATGTTGTTGGGGATCCACTCAACGAAGTAAGAAGAGTTCTTGTTCTGGACGTTGCGCATCTGGTCCTCGACCTCCTTCATAGCGACGCGACCACGGCTGTAACAGTTAGCAATGAATTCATAAGTGGTTGGGTCAAATGCACTCACAAGATGGCAGAGCAGGTCAGGTAACGACCGTTGCGGAAGTCGGAAGCAGCCATCATGTTCTTGGGGTCGAACATCTGTTGAGTCAACTCGGGAACGCTGACAGCGCGGAAGGAGTGAGCACCACGGCTGGTCAGGGGAGCGAAGCCGACCATGAAGAAGTGCAGACGAGGGAAAGGAACCATGTTGACGGCAAGCTTTCGGAGGTCGGAGTTCAGCTGACCAGGGAAACGGAGACAGGTGGTGACACCGGACATGACGGCGGAGACGAGGTAGTTAAGGTCACCGTAGGAGGGGTTCGACAGCTTCAGGGTTCGCATGCAGATGTCGTAGAGGGCTTCGTTGTCGATACAGAAGGTCTCATCGGAGTTCTCAACCAGCTGGTGGATGGAAAGGGTGGCGTTGTAGGGCTCAACGACAGTGTCGGAGACCTTAGGGGAAGGAACAACGGAGAAGGTGGCCATCATTCGGTCGGGGAACTCCTCGCGGATCTTGGAAATGAGCAGCGTACCCATACCGGCACCAGTACCACCACCGAGAGAGTGGGTGATCTGGAAACCTTGGAGGCAGTCGCAGCCCTCGGCCTCACGGCGGACGACATCGAGGACCTGGTCGACGAGTTCAGCTCCCTCAGTGTAGTGACCCTTCGCCCAGTTGTTTCCAGCACCAGACTGGCCGAAAACGAAGTTGTCGGGTCGGAAAAGCTGACCGAAAGGACCAGCTCGGACGGCATCCATGGTACCGGGCTCCAAATCGACGAGGACGGCGCGAGGGACGTACTTGTTACCGGAAGCCTAGGTGTGTCAGCCTGTGTTTTCTCAAAATCAACTGGCTATAACATACCTCGTTAAAGTAGACGCTCATGCGCTCGAGCTGAAGCTCCGATGTGCCGTTGTAGACACCATTGCTGTCGAGGCCATGCTCGCCAGAGATGGTCTGCCAGAAAGCAGCACCAATTTGGTTACCCTGATGAACATTGTTAGCATCCCTCGTGGGTGATATTGAAGCGACAAATACTTACGCACTGACCGGTCTGAAGATGAACCTATTGCGAAGAAAAGATATGGTTAGTCTCACGTTCCGGCACAAGGTAGTTGATGAAGCTGCAAGCTATCGTGCATTGTTGTTGAGCTGCCACCGCCCAGCGGGGTAGATTCAGGGGCGCGAAGAAGGCAGTTCCAACGCGAAGCAGCACAGCAAGCAGCTTGAAGAGTCATGTACTCACAATCTCACGCATGTTGACAAAGGTGGATGGATGGAAACTGGAGGAGTGAAGAGAATGAGAAGAGAACTGGGTCGAAGTTGTCGAGAGCTGAAGTAGCCTTAGCTTTCACGAAGGAGGACGAGAGTGGGTTGGAAGAGTAGGACCAAGGGGAATGTTGATTTTTGTTTGGAGGGTGAAGTTGTTCACCGCCACGGCTTCAGGGCCCAGCCGGGGGTAAACAAGGGGCAGGGCGGTTCTTTCCAGGCAATTGAGCCAATGGACATCCTCATTTGGCTACTTCGTGGTCCGTGCGCGCGTCCAGAAGGGCAAGGCGCCGCCTGAAGGGTCCCCGCAGTGGCAGGCACGCCAATGGACCTCCACCTGCCAGTGTCACTGCTGATGGCAGAATCGGAAGCTCAAGGGCGAGGAAACGGCAGATTATCGCGAGATAACTAGCAGATAAGTTTTGGATACGTGGGTTACTTGTATGCGGTATTCAAAGCTACAGGTAACTAAACATACTGAGTTTCACTTCTTCAGCCGTTGACAAAGTTTGTATCCGAAGACCGCTGAGGCTTGGTATGCAGAATATCGCCAACTGACGGGGGTGCCAGCAAGCTGCCCCACTAGTAATTGACGACTGGCCATCCGAGATGAACATGCTACGTGCGGCTTCGGACGATCAGCATTTCACCATGAGGCGATCATGAAGACCCGAGGATGCATTACTACATATGCCGAGATGCACAATAGGAATACGTCAACGGCTGACCCAGAAATAATCTGGAATAAACAGCGACTTCATAGAATATTTCTTTCCGGAGGGCAAGGCTTAGATATGATAATATCTTAATACAAGATAGCTGAGTATTTTGGCTTTTACGACCTTCTTTAATGGGTTCTACTGAAAGCAGGATCTTAAGTCAATGCTAGTATAGATCTCCATTGATCTCGGACCTCGACGGCGAGGTAAAGATAAGTTTAACGGTATTCATTTATTTGCGTCCCGTCCCTTGAATTACTCGTACTTACACCGATGTCACGAGTTCGGAACTTCTTTTACCGTCCTACAACATCTCTATCAGACTCTGGAAACTCACCAAAACAAAAACCTACCTTGCTTATCCTATCACTGACTGTAGTGTCGTGATTGGCACCTACTTGTTCAGCTGTGAAGGAGTCACGTGTGTTTCTCTTGGTTCGGACATTGGTTCACCGTGAGACTGCTGCAATCTTGTAGTTGGCTTTGGTGATGTTGCTGTCGAGGTGAATTGTCTCAAGGAGGAAGAACGGTTTGATCCCAGGGAACGGGAACGAGTCACGACAAGAAAAAGAGGTGTTCTTGGATCACAGCTTGAAAACTCGACGAAGGGAGTCATCATCTCTACAGTTGTTGGTGCAGCCTAGAAGCTTCCTCAAAGGCACAGCATATCCACGCAGATGACTCCTAGATGCGATCAAATTGCGTTCTTTTCTCTCAATCCGTGGGCCCTTCTAATGCAAAGTAGCATCTCCAGCTGTGCGGTATGATCATCAACTTCTCCTCCACCAAATACATTCGCTTCCATGGAAGATCCGTCCCCTTGCAAGCTGTCCCCATCCTCGCCCTGACTTCATTCCTCCGAAACATACTGCCAGTACTCATCTCCATTCGTGTTGTTGACAAGGACAATCTTTGCAATCTTAGTGCCGTAGGCGTCAGTGCCATCGTCTCCGACTCCGCGTCGGCTTTTGCAGTCCTTGCACTGCTTGAAGTCCACCTCGTTGTAGGAGCCGCATGTGCTACCGTCGTGGAGGGCTTGATTACACTTCCAGTATAGGAGGTTATCGCGGACCTTGAGAGTTGGCTTGGTTTTCTTGACCTCGGGGGCAGGGATGGGTTCCTTGGGGATGGTGATTTTGTCGGGAAGCTCAGAAGGATCAGGATCTGTTATATCCATGTCGACGACGGCTTGCATGTGGATGATGTCTTCCATTTCTGGGAAGCTTCGTGGTGATTTTAGAATGATGATGTTTTGGAGGTATTTCTTGTCAAGCTCAAGGAGTTGTGTGCAGTAAATGGTTGTTGCAGAGAAGTAATGAAAACTTTACGAAAAGCAAGTTATAAAGCCTGGGAATGCCGCTATGAAACTGGTACAAACTCGAAGCTTATTGTTCTTATCGAACGTGAATTGTAGCCTATTCATCGAGGCTTCTATAAATTCGCCCCAAGCCTATTTATCGGCATTATGGTAACACCAAACACAAACTATGCATCGGCAATATTAGGGTTGGACAATGTGAACTAGATCCTGATTGTTCAGTTTTGCTACAGGAAAGTAATACTAAATAACCCAATCCAGAGATAAAATATGTAAAATAAAAGATTCGGGGCACGACAGTATAACAGAGAGATCCCATGGTATCAAAGCAATAGACAAGATACCTATCGTAGACCATGACATCAGATTTGTCTATTTAACTATGTACTTAGTGCTGCTTGACAACACCTGCGGCATCAGCTTGCGCGGCAATCCTCTTCTTGTACGCCTGGACATCGCCAGGAAACTTCTCAACAGTACCTCCATCACAAACCCACAACGACTTGCACACCGTCTGCAACATTGTGACGTCGTGAGACACCATCAGTACACCACCTTGGAATTCGTTGAGCGCCTCGGCCAATGCGTCCATAGCCTCGATATCCAGATGGTTAGAAGGTTCGTCGAGAACCAGAATGTGAGGGTTTGTAAGAGCCAAGCAAGCAAAAGCGACACGAGATTTCTGACCTCCAGACAACAGTCCCATCTTCTGCAGACCGGTCGTACCGGTAATACCGAAGGCACCAAGCCGGCGACGGTATTCTTCGTCTGTTCGTCCAGGGTAGTTCTTCGACATGAAACCGACGGCACTATCGTTGAGGTCGAGGGCGTCGACGTGGTGCTGGGCGAAGAATCCAATTCGGAGGCGAGGGTGTTGAGAGATCAGACCAGATGATGGATCCAGCTTGCCAATAAGAAGCTTAAGAATAGTTGTCTTACCAGCACCGTTGGGTCCAACAATACCAATTCGAGAATCCAGCTGGACATCCAGGTCGACGTTGCGGAGCAAGATGTTGTCCTTGTTATAACCAAAAGTAACCTCAGACATCTGCACGATAGGGGGCGATAACTTCTCCACTTCGGGGAAAGTAAATTTGACGCTGTACTCGGCCTCCGGAGCTTCGAGGATGGGCATCTTCTCGAGCTTCTTGATGCGTGACTGGGCTTCTGACGACTTGGCGGCGTTGTAACGGAACTTGTCGATAAAAGCCTGTAGATGGGCACGCTGGACCATCTGGTTCTCGTACTCTCGCTTGGCAACCTTCTTGCGCTCCTCGCGAGTGGCGTAGAAGGTATCAAAGTTGGCTCCGCGGTAGTAGTCGAGACGCTGTGAGTGTTGGTGGATGATGTCGGTAGCAACCTCGTTGAGGAAAGCTCTGTCGTGAGAGACGACGAGGACGGTGCTAGGGTAGGTTTGGAGGTAATTGGACAAGAAAGTAATCGAAGGGACATCCAACATGTTGGACGGTTCGTCAAGAAGAAGCAGGTCAGGCTCACAGAACAGGGCTCGGGCAAGAGCCAGACGCATTCTCCAACCACCAGAGAACGTCTTAGTAGCATGCTGTTGTCGCTCTGCTGAGAAACCGAGACCAGCAAGGATACTAGCAGCTCGTGATTCGGCCTTGTCAGACTCCATCTCGGCCAACTTGGCTTGGACATCTCCCAGTTTGGTATCCTGGGCCTCCCTATCGCGATCGATTCTGGCCGATTCGGCAGATGTGTCGGCCAGTGAAGAGCGTTGTTGCTCCAACTCCGCCAGCCGCGCGGTGATTTGCTGTGGCTGTTAGAATATGTCGCATGAACCCAATGAGTGAACTTACATCTTGCTCCTTCAGAAGAACCTTGCGCCAAACATCGGCATCCAAAACCGCCTGTATAGCCGGGGTGTCGTCACCAGTAATCTATCTTGTCAGCGATGTTCTTTTTTGTGATCATGGGTAGACTTACTTCCTGCTCTACGTGGAGAATAGAAATATGCAGTGGAATGGCAACCTCACGACGAGACAGAGCTCGGAGCAGAGTAGATTTACCAACACCGTTGTTACCAACCAGACCATACCGATGACCGTAGGCGAGGGTGAGCGTTGTATCTGTAAGAATACGGGTTCCACTGATTGACACATCGATATTGTCCAATTTGATATCCTTGGACTTATTTGAAGAGCCTCCACCCAGTTGTAGAGGATTGACGGCCATGTAGAATTCTTCGTATGACTGCGTCGACTCGGGCTGGTCGAGAAGTTTGGAGGCCTCGTACTCGACAACCTTGTATGTCTTCTTTTGCTGCTTGGCTGCGATCTTTCGCTCTGCCTTTTCAAGCTTCTTGCGATCGACCTTGGACTCAACCTTTCTTGCGTTCGCAGACTCCAGATCCACGCCACCAGTCGCCACAGCCAGTGTGGACGACATGTTGCGCTGCTGGCTCACTTGAATGGTCTGGTCGAGACGCTTGACCATCGAAGGTCCTCGAATCTGGGCTCCATTGGCCTCGGTGTACTTGTTAACCCATTTCTCGACAAGCTGCTTGATCTTCTCTTCGAGCTCGGGGTTAACCTGGCCTGATGCGGACAACAGTAGCTCGGTGATGGCGGAAGCAGCTTCGTTCAGCGGGGACTCTCCAGATGCCTCCTCCTCATCCGAATAAGCCGTCGAGGCATGAGTAAGGTAGCCTACAGAGTATTGAGTGACCACCGGGTCGATGTTGGGTAGCACGGCTCTGATATCAGCCTCCATGATGATGCGCAGACTTGATGTCGTAGCAGCTGAATGAACAAGGCAATTGAGTTAAGATCTTTCGGTTCTTCACAGCTCGGCGTATCTTTGTAGATGATTCCCCGAGTCGCACAGAAATAATCAATTGTGACCGAATAGTTTGATAGTGTCGCTACCTTGGATGCCCCGCCAGAGTTGTCGTTGAAAATTGTGGGTGTACTGGCAAACCACCGGGGGGCGCGGAGGTTTAAGGCCCGATGACCGATGCAACTTCTCTAGGGTAAGCAAGACTAGATCTAACAACCACCTTGATGATGGTGATCATGAACCACTGTAAGTGCATTTGTTTGTTATTTGCACAAGGCTCATGTCGGGCTATATCAGGACCGGAGGCATATATGGACCACGATTATATTGAATGCTATCTGGATTCTTAGCTAGTTAATAGTTCGCCTGGTCACTCTCAACCGGTCATCACAACCCATGATTCACGACAATGTTCAAACCAAACACCATACAACATTAACTTGTAGCATTTCCCGAAGGAGCAAAAGTACCTGGCAGGCATATGGCCGGTAAACTATACGTAACAGCCTTGCTTCCTCCGAACGCGATTTAGATGCTGCAGAAACATAGTTTCTTCAAATTTGACAATCCGCGCCGCCGCAATCACACTTCCCGTAGTTTGACCTAACCTATAGCAAGCCGGGCTATAACCCAGCAGGGAAGCTCTTATCCTACAACAGGTCGTAAATGTCTCAACTACGATGGAAAAAGAAGATGTGGCTTGGGCTCGGATTGAGCGGAAGGCGATAAATCAAGATGCATCACAGCTGATCAAGGTTCGACGAGCTACAGAGTACAGAAGTAAAACTGCCCGGACTCATTGTGGTAGAGTTAGAAAAGGATTCGACTATCGATACCAAAACCAACTGGCGGTGAAGAGTTCTGTTTCAAGAATGATGTTATCTAAATCCGGATTTGTTACAAGAACATGTTCGTAGCCAATCCGATAACGACATGCCTGCATGGCGCAACGAACTCAATATCATTGTTGTATACCACTTCAGCGTTCATCTGACCTCTATAAGCCAACCTATCAGCAACATCATATGATCAGGCAAACATGAAAACAGGATTACTCCCACAGGGCTATCCCAGCGACAATGAAGAGCTTATGAGGTTGGTTATAGATATGATCATTGACTATTGAAACCACTGGCGCACAATTCAGCAATAACGAGTTGCCACGAATCCTTGGTCTACGCCGGTTTCAGTAACTGCGCCTTTTCAGCTCCAAACCTGTTGCACCAATCACACCACGAGAAGCCCTTATAGCTCTGTAGTATTTATTGTTTGCAGATAAGCGTGGATCTGACGCGACGCGTCAACTTCATCTCATGATGTTGTTTTTCACCCGTCCAATTGACCCGGGGATGAACCCTGGTGTTAAGATCTAGGAAGTTTATGCTGACCGAGCTGTAATCTCGCGTATGCATTGTTTCTGCACAACATTGCATTGACGATCGTATAAAATCTGCGTGCACTGCGGGAGATCGATGCAAGGCTCTTCTGCATGACACATAGCTACATACATGTTCAATGCAGAGTCACGCCAGAAGTAATTGTTAAACATGCTCATGTCGAGAGATGGAATGTGTGTTAAAGAAGTCAACTGAATCAACTTGTAGACAGTATCGAGTCATATTCGAGAGCGGAACTTTCGATCATGTTGAACAATTCGCATTCTCCACTCACATAAATGATAACACCAGCACCAACGCCACTGGACCTGAGACCAGTAACGTTCTTTGTCTTGCCTTTTTGATTGACAACCACCACCACCACCACCACCTCTGCCTAGCAGTCAGCCATTCATCCACAAACTGGCTGGGGAGTACAACAAGAATGTGGAATTATTCAGCTACAGTTAAGACAGATATTTTCCATAAATTCCTAAATTAACTTACATTAAAATACATTATAATAAGATGCATTCGAGCTTAGGCTTATATTTGAGGGAGCCTTCGAAGATGAATACTATAATGGTATAGAGTAAAAAAGACACATCTCGATTATGGTTTTTTTTATTAAACCCCAAGGACTGGCAAGAATACTGTTAAGGACAAACGGCGCTCCGGCATATGTGGACGCTTGAGCCTCTAGGCGGACTCTCGGCAGCGCCGTTCTTCGAGGAGATGATGATACTGCTGCCTCCACTTGGCGCGACGATAGCTGGACCATCGCTTAACAATAGCGTGTCGTCGAAACATGCCAAACTTGGCTCGGATGGGACAGGGTTAGCTTCGGGGTGAGTCCAGAGCCAGGAGGCCACGGAGGCTAAGTTACGGCTCTCCATCGCCCCTAGCTTATTATTTCATTTACTAACGGCTAGGTTGCTATGGTGGTCTTCTAGATACTTCAACTAATCTGGCAATCTATAGAATCATGGTTGTCAACCAAACCTTCAATGGCATGATATCAAAAGGTTGAAGCCTCGGAGGGTTGCACCAATGTGTCATTTCTAACCAAGACACCAACTTATGTCTTAGACGTGCAGCTTCTGCCTTCCAGGATCCAATGCCAGTTGTCAGGTTGACTTGACAAAGTCGAGTCAATCAACTTAGCTCCTCACAGCAATCGTGTTCCAGGCCCGCGGGCTGCTGGGCGCCTCGTCCGTCATGACCCCTCCTATGCTCACGTTTATCGTTAACCGTATGAGACAATAGCAAACGTAAGCCCTGCATTGACTCAACAGGCCCGTCGATCATGATCACTCGGAATATTTCCTCTCTGTGCGGGGAAAATCAGCATTCCAGGCTTGCGTTGCACATGCGATCGTGTTCGAGCCTCAAGAGCCTCACAGGACCCTAGCCCGCCTCCGTGGAGAGGGAAATATTTGTCTCTCATCGGTCCTATCACCAGGCCCCAAGGCATTTGAGTTCAGGGCTATAGCCATAGAAAGCAGCCCAAATGTTGCATCAGCTATTACACTAGGCATGTCTGTCTAAACTGCTAGCTGCCGTTTGAGATTGGTTGGTGGAAATTTTGACTTGCTGCTCAAGCGGGATGCTTCAATACGTACGTCGACTTGCTCAGCAGGAATTGATCAAGTGGTTCACAGGTCAATAAGCAGGCGAGTGGGTTGCCGAACAAAACCAGTGGCAAATTGACTGGTTCGCAGGGTTGAATTGCTTTTCCTTCCTATTCTGTCAGATGCATTGGAAACACCACATACCAAGGGATATCCCAGCACAGAGGAGATTCTGGAGAGGCAGGGCAGGTCGGAAATCTCCGCATCTCTATCTCGTTACAGGCATGAGTTGCGAAAGTTATAAACCGACAGCTTCGGGCTGTGGAAGAGCCGACGCCAAAGCCCATGGAAACCGGTTCGCGAGGGAGGAGATGGCTGAGCACATGTTTGTTAGCTTAGACCAGATCAATGCAGGTCCTTGGCAAGATACTTTTCCAGCCTTATCGAGACATACCAAACAAGGTACAGGGGTGGAAAGTAGGTTTCCCTCTGCACCCGTAGCCGCGGGCCATTGCCTCAACACGAGGAGGATCTGCCTGTGGCTTATGGGACTTGGTGTGAGGTGCAAAATCGCATCTGGAACATATGAATGGTGCCCGCCTTGAGACGAGAGATGCTCCAAGAAGCCTCTAGCCCCACTACGAGACGCAAGCGCCTCTTCGGATCTTGATCGAAAAGCTCACAGACCGAAAAACATCCCGATACCCATGACTTTCGGAGAGTCGTCAAATCAGGTCAATCGTTTCATATGACCCCCCTCAGTAAATGCAAGCAAGGAACAGGCGGTTGCTCCGCTTTCAACAGGCAGAGAGGGCAAGCTTATGCTGCAGATCATTCGGTTAGATTATGGGTGTTGTTATTGTTGGGTTGTTGTTGTTGTTGTTGTTGTTGTTTATCTTTATGTTTATGTTGGATCGTGGTTGGTGGCGGTTGTGTAAGTACAGGACCTACCTAGCCTGGTGGCGGGCCTCAACTTCTGACAGGATCGACTAGGCAAAAAGGCACCGTTGGGGACTTCAAAGACACGGACTGTGGACTCTATCTGCAAGGGCGGCTCCAATACACGTGTGCGTCGTTTCTGGAAATTAATGACAAGTCTGTCTCTGCTAGCCCCATGGATCTGTAGCTTGAACAACATGAGCGCACGGCCATGCAAGTGTCTCGCGAAATGGTTAGATTGTTAAGAAGCTACGCATGATCCTGAATAGGATATGCTTCTAGCTACGTAGTAAGCTGCATGAGATGTTTATAAGTTAAATATTTGCCTTTGCAGCGGCTTAGAAGAACCCGTGTATCGCGGAGCGACTACCCAAGGTGGTCCAAAACCATTACGTCTTTTGATCCGTGTTCTAATGTATAATGATTGCACATGATGCAACCATTGAAGGCCACAACAAAGACCAAGCGACCCTGCAATGGCTCTAGTAAACCTTGTTCTTCTCGGGCCCCGCGCCACTTGGTCTCTGGAGAGGTCCCTGAAGTTCAATAGGACATTTCTTTTATTTTATGTTTTTTATTTATTGCGTCAAGTGGCTACTTGGTGTCGCACATGATAATCAAGGCGCCCGCATACGCATACTGTTGACTGTGGGACAAAGAGGCGAGTTGCTCACGCTTGCGACCAGCTTCCGGTCTGAACATTGAAGTGTTGTCTGTTGATTGCCATCTAACTAATTATATGAGCCTTGTTGTTATTCCAGGCGGAGTACGCCGGGGATGTTGAAGTTCAGTCCCAACATGGAAGTGTGGATAGAGCCAGGCAAGCTGAACCTGTAATCGATGTCAATAACATGCAGACTTGTACGGTTATCAAGGAAGTAGGGAACTTGTTGCAGAGCTTGTCGCGAATTGGCTAGACGGATGCACGCAAGATGGCGAACTGCTCCGGAGGATCATGGATCATGGTGTGTGATACCGGTTGGAGAGTACAGAGCCCATCAACAAAAATGACAGTCAGACAGATCTCAGGCCGTGCGATTCGAATGCAAGATATAAATTCCATTGGGAATACAACCCCTATTTCCAATGACAAAGTCTGTAAGAATCTTGTCTGGCTGGGCATAACCAAGAACAGGACATGTGCTTACATACAACGTATTCTTCTGGCCTCGCGAATTGATACCTTATTCAGCATCTGTGAAATCATCAGTCACTTGGAAAATACCATACGGATTTGTTGATAAACAGGGTCGCTGCCAGGGCCGCGCTTACAGCCCGGAACGGGCCTGTTGTGTGACGGCAGGGGGTTTGCAACTTTGCATACAGTACATGGCTGTACACGCTGTGATGCAAATGGGGGGATTGATCGTTGTATCTCATCCTAGCATACATCGTACTCAACACCGGCTCGATGGCGAGATGTACGCGGGAGCACCAGGGCTTTGCGACAATATGTCCAGATGCTGGTGATACCTCAAGGTGCGGATAGCCTAAGTTATGTTGTAATGTGGCAGAGCAAACTCGGAGGCCCTTGGCCTACGTTGACGTTGAACAAGCAACGGACAGGGCTCCGTGTATTACTACGGTATGCTTCTTGGTCTCTGAGCCTACGGCAGGGATCTCGTACTGCTTTGCTTCGTCCGTCCCCGGAGAGTCTCCATCCCGCTGTAACCCCCGTTGTCGTCACCTCCGGGGCCGAAGGCAGTGAGCGCTCGAGGGTCAAGGGCTCCACGAGATGATTTTCTGGTGGAGTGTCTTTGCCCACATCTCACGATCGTTTGTTTAGCGTGGGAGATCAAATAAGCACCTCATTCTTTGCTCACGTTAAATTAGCCCATCTGCTATCCGTAGTTTGATGCAGAGATGTCCGCTGTAGGTAGAGCCAGCCCGAGATGCAACCCCCCGGACAAGCCAAGGAAATCCCGGTGAAGTAAACCGTCCGGAGCTCCATGTACCAGGGCTGACAGCTCCAGGTAGAGTATGTACTCCGTAAAGAGTTGAGAGTTCAATGCTCAAAGAAGCATCCGATCCATCGATTGCATGATTAGACCTGGAGAGGTATAGAGGCCTTGATCCTTGGAATGGTAAATAACGGACGGTCAGTCCACAAGCGCTAGACGATGAGCGTTTAAACTTTCCCAGGGTTTGCAAATTATGCTTGGGAGTTGAGACGTGCTGGACCTCGTGTAGCAGCTATAATGCAGGTATTGGAGTGGAGGCTGAGGAATTGCGGTTCCTGTCGTTCAAGATACGGCTTAAGAGCCAACTGCGTCAAGTCCCTCTCAATGAATTGAAGGCGCCGCCACTATGTGTAGAATGAAATGGATATTATACACCAAAAGATTTTCGCCTTTTTAGATCTGATGTGCTAACGTAGGTTAATTCAGTGCCTATGATATCAGTTTCAGGCCATTGATTCAACTATTGTATGCAAGTCATGTTAATATTAGCTGCCCTCCACTCAAAATAGCAGTACTAATCTCTCTTGATGTTCAGCGCTTGAGACGTGCTCCAGCTCAGACCCAATCAATTCCAGGTTTCCATGCACTCGCTAGGCTTCTCGGCGCAGCGCCGCAGCACTCGCCTGTCAGGATGGGACGCTTCTAGAGTGTTTTACAGGAGCCCTGAGGCCTGCAGCGGCGCTAGATGTTCAGTGGCTCCGCCCGCTAATGAGAGACAAATGCAGGACCTGGGTGCCCTGGCTTTCCGTGGGGTCGCCGTCTTGGTAGGCTTGATGTGCATCCCTGCAGAGGCGATCCGTCCTCACTCACATCTCACCTGCAATCTCCAGGCCCGGGGCTGCTTTTCTCTCTCTTCTCTGGCTGCGATTGCTTGGGTTTGCTTTTGTCTTTGCTTCTCTGCTCCGCTGCTGGTTAATTGGGATCCAATTTGGCTATTGTAATTGTCTTGTCGGTCACTGTAAGGGAACCCAAGGGAAAAAGACGCCGAGCGGAAAAGCAAAAAGGGACAAGAGAGGAGACATCAGCAAGAATCATTCGAGAGGCCGTCACATCGACCTTTGTTCTCCAACTCAACTACTCTAGCCAGTCTTCGATTCTCCCTTTTTTATTTTTATTTTTATTTTTACCACTCGTCCGCTGAAAAACCTCTCTACCTGCGGTAACAGCGCGGTTGCTTCATCATAGCTGGCGCTTTCTTAGGTTGTCTTCCCCACTGACACCGGGCACTGGCGCTGCACCGTCACTGCGTTTCTCGCGGCCGCGACTGCCAACCGCCCCGAGTTTTGTTTTCAACTGTCGCTCCCGCAACCTCGAACTTTCAGCTCAGCCCAAAAAGTTTCGTCTCTCACATTCTTTCATTTCATTTCACCCGTCTTTTTGCCTTCTACCCCCCACCGAGAGACACAAGCGACCGACTGACGCCGAGGTTTATTGGGGAGAGAAGGCATTCGGTTTGCTGCTTGTTTGTTTGTTTGTCCGTTCGGCCATAATCAGGTTTCGCCTAGCTTCTTCCCGTCTTCGCATCGTTCCCCCGGTGCTATCCATTCTCGCTCATAGTCGGAGGCCCTTTGGTACGCTTGGGGTGTGTGGGCTACAACCGTTTCTTCTCCTTGAACCGTCAAGCCAGGTCAGGTCAGGTTTGTCGATTGAGAACTCTCAGGTTCATGGCTTGAACGACGATGAGCATCCCCTCCGTTTCCAGCACCGCCAGCCTCCGCCTCTAGAATGCTAGTCGCTGCATTCTCTCTCCCGCTTGAGTAGAGCGTCGGCTTCCTTCGCAAGCAACCATGCAGACCGTTCCAAGTGTAAGTTTGTTGCTAGCTTTGTCCTCCCCGCAAAACCAATCCACAATCACATCGAGGTAACCAAGGATCACCACCACCACTTCGGTCATCAATCACATGGGTTGCTATAGACTTTAACCTATCCCACCCCAATTCTACCCTATCCGTCACTGCTCTTGGATACAGCCAAACCCTCTTTCCTTGTGGCTTGCCCACCATCTTTCCTGTTGCAGCAGTAATTGACCGTGTTTATCTGTTCAGCTTGTTGGAACCGGCACTGCCATCGCTGCAGCGGCCAGTGGTTTGGTGTTTGGCCAACCCACTACTGAACCCAATTCCTTCTCCTCTTCGACTCGACGTCCTTCTCATTCCAGACGAGTCTCAATAGACCGCGAGCCAACCATACAATCACCACCGCCGGGCAACTTTGCTTCGTCACGGCCCGCCACGAGCAACACCACTGCTTCTGTACTCGGTGCCTCGCACTATCACACCCTCCCGCGCCCAACTACTGCCTCAAGACCTCCTCTCTCCCGTTACCAGCGACCGCCTATGCCCCAGACGCACTCAACTCCTCCACAGGTTAGCAGCAGGAGGTCGTCATTCGTGAGACACCCCGACTCCTCAGCTATTATCCCGGAGTCTCGAGAGTCAATTTCTTCCAATGGATCCTGGATAAAGCGCCTTTCCATTCGCCCGCTGTCTCGTCACGAAAGCACAAGGTCGAGTGTTGGCCCTGACGCGCCTTCCATCTTCTCCCACGGCTCAGCTGCCCCGATCTTGCGTAGTCCTGCAGCATCGACTCTACCTCGAAACAAGCTCGTTAAACGATCCACGTCGACCCGCGTCGACCCTGATCCTCTACCACGACGACGTGCGAAATCTCACTTACAGATCTTACCCGTTCTTCGCCGACCAGCTACGAGCCATCAAAGGTCCGCAACTTTGCAGCTGTTTCGGCCTGATTCTGCTTTGAATACGCCAACAGATGCGA
Organism: Fusarium nurragi; assembly: GCA_012977755.1. Taxonomy (NCBI): domain Eukaryota; kingdom Fungi; phylum Ascomycota; class Sordariomycetes; order Hypocreales; family Nectriaceae; genus Fusarium; species Fusarium nurragi. The sequence goes on along the minus strand of JAALXI010000147.1, from coordinate 108,176 downwards.
ACAATTTCTCGTTCGACGATCCATCACGACCCCACGAGTTCCTTGCCCCATCTCCGATCGAACCCCCCTCAAGATCGGCATCTATAAGAAGCGGGTGGAAATCGTATTTCCACTCCAAGAGGTCGAGCATTAGCGGACGCCCAGGCTCGAGTAGGTTTGGTGAGTTCAGTCCACATGCCCGAGCTGCCTCGAAGCGCATCTGCATCGAGAACGACGAGCGCAGTCGGGTTCATCTGGTGAAACCAAGAATGGTTTCAAGAGCAACAGCCCCCCCTCGAGGTCTACTACCAGCTGCATCAATTCAAGCAGGAACGGAACCCACCCAACCGACTGTTAACGTACCAACTCCATCACCCGAGGGTACTCCTTCTAGAACACCCCGGAAATCAAACTCGATGCCATTTGCATCTGCAGGAACATGGGCGGTAAGGACAACAAGGAGCACTCGGCTCCCGAAACGTGGCGCTGAGCCAGGGATCGGGAATAAGCGACATGTGTCGGAGCCGCTGACTGGCGCGCAATTTGGTGCTGATCTTCGAACCAATCCGTCGCTGGAATCGACCCTCCCCGCATCATCACCATTATCGGGCCGGCAGGGGTTGTCGCTTGGTTCAGCTGCTGGTGTGCAGTTGAGAAGTCGTAAAAGGAACTCTTCATCGCCAACCCCCCTGCTTCCAAGACTTGCAAACTACCATGTGGATGCGTCCAGGTTAGGGTCTTCTGCCGGGGTTTCCACTTATCAGTCTAGGCCCAACCAGCCCTCTGGAAGTTCTACCAGCTCCACTGCGATGTCACAACTTAGGGCATCGCAGCACGACAGGACTTCCACCATGGAGAGCTCTGAGGGTGACACCCGTGATTGCACGTCAGGGGATGATGATGACACGGATTTCAAAAGCGATACTATGTTTGACTCGATACGCACCGTGGGTTCCAGTCGTGCCCGTGCTGTTGAGACCCCATTGGAATCCATGTATGACGAGTCACCACCAAGCACTGCCGGCAACGGTACAAAGACAAAGCGGCTGTCAATTCACGAGATGCTTGGTCGGACCTGGGATGAGGATGACAAAATCATGGAGGAGGACGAGAATGCATCTACGCCTGTCCGTACAATTCATCGATCTGAGGCATCACCGCGCTTCAAGCTCGACTCGAGATTTAACCCGTCGCCCTATGATATCTCAACCTCTGCAACCAAGGAGTACAGCAGGCTGTCCTTGGACGACGAATTTGACGATGATTGGGCTAGGAATGACGAGTTTCCATGTAACCCCTTATCACCTCCCTCCAAAGGGAGCTCACTAAATTCCAAGGGAATCAACCCTAATGTTCGCCTCGCCCTTGCCAATATCAGCGGTAATGGCCTTCCGGATACAAATGGCCACGATGCTCAGAATGACCGTCCGCTTAGCTCCCTCTTCGACTGGAGCGAACCCCCAATGCACGACAAGTTTGATCCCGAGCGGTCATTACGGCCAAAGACTTCGTATACTAAGGAGATGGACTCTAGAGGTGGCCGTTCCGCCATGCGCAAGGGTCCAACCCCAACTCACGTCCGAAGTCAGAGCGTCCCAGTTGTTAATGATGCCCCCGAAGATTCTAAAACAACCGGGTCCAAGTATGGCACATGGGGTATGGGAACCAAGACAGTCAGCGAGGACTGGGATGACGACTTTGAATTTGGTGCGAGCAGTATGGGCAGCAACGACAAGGAGGACAAGATGTTCGCAGTTCCCGAATCGATTCGTGCGACACAACCGAGTGTCAAGGCACATTCCGGACATATCAGGGAGTTCTCTCTTCTCGTTAATGACTTAAAGCGCCTCTGTCGTCATGGCCGGGATATGAACATGCTTGAGGGATCACAAAAGCACTTATGGAAGGAGGCTGATGGTATCATTGCTCTTGCATCTCCCGATGAAGAGTCGCTAGATGAGGACGATGATGACCAAAAGTCCACATCGTCGATCAACTTTGATGCATTCGATATCGACGAACGGTTTGGCGACGAAGGCTTTGATGCACACTCCATGAACCGTCTTGACGCCGCCTTTGACGGACACGAACCCCCCATGTCCAAGACTACAGTAGTCCGAGAACGCCACTCTCCTCGACGAAGGTCTGTCTTCTCTCCGGAGGACGATATTTTCGGCAACTGGCCTGGGACGGAAAACCCGCCGTCAACACGACCCAGCCGCCCTAGAACACCGGAGAATAAGTACAACAAGTCTCACGATGTGTCGGGGGTAGTTCGCTCGGTTATTGGGGCAATGCAACACCGTGTCCCTGATCAGATACCTGATAATGGCAAGGTTCACTTTGACACCAACAGTCTGAAGGCCCTTGTCAAGAGAGCTGGCGACTTGCGGGATCTACTATCAGATATCGTTCGACAGGCGGATCAGATCACGCAAAGCCCCCTGCGCACACCCCGAAACGAGCGTCAGCAAGATTCAAGTCCAGCCTTTACTCGAGTATTTGACGACCCCGGCTCAAGTCCACCTAGAAGAGTGGTACGAAGCCGCGGCAACAATTCACTTAGAGAAACCGCGTCGACCGAAAACTCCCCATCTTCCGGCCTACCACAACGAATGCAGATGATGACTGTCAACTAATGAGCCTGCGTCCTAGTGCTCTGCTTTAGCTGAGCCTGTATAAAATAATAATATGGATTTCTATTTGCATAGCGATGGTCTTGGAGACCCATGGTTTTTTTCGATGATGTCCAAGGCTGGAAGACCGTTTCCTAAACGACATGTTCCACGCCTCGACATATGCTCTTTCGGCCTATTCGATACATCTGGGTACTTGTCCTCTACAGATATCCCTTCAAAGTGAACATAGGGCAAGATCACAACTACCGATGAGCCAGAACGCCTACAGCGGGCTCGGGACTTGGACCAAATGGGCTACTGTACGAGAGTCGGAGCACACTCGTCACGCCCATAAGCAATGCTCTTAATGACCTTTTCGAGTAATATGGTAGACGGAACACCAAACATTACGGCGACGATGCCGGTACTCGTTCGCGCGAGTATAGTTTGCGAAGGGTTATCAGTTTTGTTAACGAATTTTCTTGCTTTGTCCCTTTGTGTTTACGAGGAAACGTGCTTTTCGTTTGTCTTTTTTTTTTTCTTGTTCTATTCTTGCGGCCTCGAGGCGCGCTCTAATGCTTTGACGATTACTCAAGGGAAATGGAAAAACAGGGAGAGGCGGTGGTAGAGCAATCTTCTATCTCGAGAGAAATCACGTCTCTTCTTCGAGGTACTAGACAAATTACTTGCCACACATAAAGTTGTCTTTGCAAAGGGCAATACCAAGCTGGACATACGCGGATAAACAGCAACGAGGGAGATAAAAAGAAGAGAATCACTCAAGGGGTGGCAGGGGTTGTTTGGGATACATACAGGTTCGGATAGGAAAAGAGCATATGGGGAAAAGGAGAGAACGAGTACAGGATGTGCATGTGACTTTTCTTTTTGTTATTTTGAAGACGCTGCATGGAGGGAGGCATATAGTCTGCAGCCCTAGCCTGTTCTTGTTATGATGCATGCATTGATAGAGAGGTTATGACGGTCATATCAATTTATTGCCTACGTTATCATCGCCTTGAACTTGGTGATTCCTTGATTGTTGTGTTGTGCTTTATTTTATCCGAACTGAGATCGACGAGACAAGCGATACACAAGAACAGCTAGGTTTGTCAGTCAGGTTCTGTGACTCAAGAATGCTGATGGCTAATAAAGAGAGAGATGGCTTGGTGTTGTTCCCACGCAATCAGTCAGTAATGTGTTGAGGTGAACAGTCCAGTCCACATTAAATCAGGCCAATCGCATACATAAGCTCACAAGTCAACGAATATGTAGCACGATCAAGTCTTGAGAAGAGCATCCAAGCATATTAAAGGCTACATCACTTGAGGCATTTAAACAGATGCAAGTTTGGTTGGTTGACTGATGCCATTTATCGATATCTCAATCAATTTATTATTCGAGACCGAATACTTTCAGCTACTTTTTCTGGGCTCAGGTTGACTGCGCCGTATCGTTTGCTATCGATACATCAGGCGTGAGCAAATGCCATGCACACTATAAAAAGACAAAGAAAACCCGCTTGCGAGGCGGAGTACTATATCGCATCCAACGCCGAAGTGCAATGTGAAAACCAATAGGATAAAGCACGCTCCAAGTTCCACCGACTGCCTGCTACTGCAGTTCCCAAGTAACACCGTTCGCTTTGATAGAAAGTTTGTAAAACGAGTTCATATGGTAGTTTCGCAAAACCATGTCCGAAAAATCTGGTGATCGTAACGCCATGTCATACAGCCTGACCTCGATATCCGCGGGGTCGTTGTTGCTGTCTCTAATGCAGGGGGGCCATCATCACCACAGCTGCACGAATGACAGCCCCTTTCTAAGAGACTTGTCCATCCAAGACCCGTCCTCTTGCGCGCCAGGAGCAGGAGACTGGGAACGAGCCCAGAGCGCCTGCGCACTAAAGTCGCGAGGGGTGTCGTCGCCTGCGCCAGGGAGGAAGGCAGAGGAGGAAGAGCCGGGGTACAGAGGCAGTGGAGGACGGGCCTTCTGAGTACGACCACGCTGGGATGTGCCAGATCCGGCATTCTGTTTATCAAATTCACTCAGTGTTGGTGTCAACTGGAGGAAGCGGGCATTCATGGGCTTCCACAGCTCATCAGATGCAATGACAGGCTCATCAACAATAGCCTCGGGCTTGGACCAGAGCTGGTAGTTGTCTGCATCGACATCCATGTCCAGGGTCTTGCCAGATCCCAATTTGATGGCCTCTTGCAGGGCAGCGAGCCACTCGGTGGGTGTAGCGGCGGGGCGCGGCCTCTCCGAGTTGATGGAGTTGGCTCTGGTGAGTGCGGGCACGAATTCGCTATCAGTAGAAGATGCAACTGAGGCGGTTCTCGGTCGGACTGTGGAGAGCGCGAGCCAGTTGACCTCGCTGATATCCTGGTTTGATGTACGCACAGACCAGAGGCTATCTGAGTTGAGCTTCGGCAGAGATTGCTGTGAGATGCGCTGCTTGGGCCGTGTCTCGAGCGCTACGGGGCTCTCGGATGTAGTACGGAAGTTGTTGCGGCGGTGCTTCAGGCTGAATAGACCTTCCAACACCAACGAATCAATCTCGCGTTGCAGCTTCATGGCAGCAGCATTGGCCTTGGAGTCCCAAAGAGGTGCCATGTTCCAGAGGTAGGTAAGTCCGAAGTCGGGGAATGCCTCAAGAGGCCTTCGTGGCGCGCGCTTCATACCCTGAGCAGCAGGCGCCATTATCGTTGTCCGGTAGTCGGTGCGTTGGTGGCTGAGGCTAAACAGGCCGAGAGGCTCTTCGTCATTAACGGCAGCGCCAAGAGGCTCCCACAAGCCAAAATTGACCGCCTCCCTTGGTGTGGAAGGCTCGGAGCCGCTGACCGAAGTTGCGGAGCTAGATCCGCTCCAAAGACCATCCTGCGAAGGCGTCTCGGAAATAACGGGTTTGGCGGGAGTCCACAATAAGGTGCTATCTACTGATGCAGGCTCGGCCTCTCTAGGCTTTACTCGGGTAGCATCGTCCTCGACGATGAGGTAAGTTGCCCAGGTCTCAGCATCAGGCTGGGGAAGCCCGTAGGCAGTCTTTGTGGAAATTGGCAAGCAAGTCCACATGCCGGGCAGTGGTTGCTTGGTTCCCCAAAGTCCAAAGTTGGTGAGCTCTGCCTTCTTCACTGGAGCAGTCCAGAGTGTGTTGCTCTCAATAGAAGGCATGTCGGCTTTGGCGGGGAGGAGGCGTGCAGCCTCACCAGTAGGCAGATAGGTATTCCAGGTAGAGTCGTCGGGTTGAGGAAGTCCCTTGTTAGGACGGGAGACAGGAGTGCTGGGAATCCACAGAGCCATGGGAGAGGTTGAAGAATTCGTTGTTGTATGTTGATGAAGAGACTGAGAAGGAGGTGTTGGAAGAGACGGAAACAACAAGTTAATAACCAAGGTTTGCTGTCGGCCTGTCGGGGCTTCGGATTTGTATATGACGAGCGGATTTAGCGGGAGCGGGCTCGGAGAGTCACAATCAAGGTCGAGGGCAACGTCAACGTCGGCGGGCTTAGAAATGGAACCCTCCAAGAAACGAAACAGAAGCAGTGCCTGGGGCTGCGGGTGCCCTGCGCTTGGGGCGCCACGAGACTTGTCAGTGGAGGTGCAGGGGTCCAAGGTTGTTGATTTCGAAGCAACTGGGGAAAAGAGAGACGCCCCATGCGTGGAATCGTCGTCATTGATTGGTGCGCCACCCAGAGTTGAACCCACGTCCATCAATAAGCAGCGAGCCATCTGCGGCACGGGCATGCTTATTGATGCGGCAGGGCCCCCAATCTGTCTGGTTTGCGGCTGCCGACGGACCCTGATTCGATTTTTCTCACTCATGTCCCCCCGGACATCCATATCCGTAAGCGTCATTGCCATCTCCATTGGTGAAGTAGGGAGTACTGCTACACCACCAGCTCCAGCTCCATTGGCAGCGGCAGCGGCAGCGGCAGCACCGGCGCTGGCACCGGCTTTTATCTTGTAATCTCCATCTTCGTTATGTTGTGTTCGCGTCGGTGTTTGTGTGCGGAGAACTGTCCCATCGCTGGCTTTGTCGTCTTGATCTTCACACCCATCTTCCAAAGTCTCAGCATGTTCCAAAACCCACGCGTCTGTGTCGCTTCTGCAATTGAAGTATGATTAGCCTTGTTCTTGGTATTTACCGAGTCATATGCTGTTAGTGGACGCTTCTCACTTACCCAGAATTGGACTGAGGGTCTATTTCGTCCTCGTGAGAAGCTAATATTTTTTCCAGCGGGGTTCCCTGGACACATCTATCCGTTGGCTGGGTCACAGGCTGAGCGAGCTCGAAACCGAAATAATCCTCATCGTCGCTGTCGTACGTTTCGCTAGAATCGTCGTAGTACCCCCCGTCATCCTGCTCGTAGTCGTCCATGTCAAATTCTGAGACTAAGCCGTGGTTCTGCATCTGCATCTGCATGCCCCCTGTCACATCAGGCTGTACGACCCTGCTAGACATGGTCACTAATGCCAATGGGCCAGGTCTTGCTGTCGCACAGTCTGACCTATCGCCCCATGGGAATTGGAAGATCCCAAGTGTACCGCGCCTATCAGGGAGTGGTTTTGGGCTCTCCAGGATATCTGGCAAGAGGGTGACACGTCTGATCCGCCGCGGGGGGTTGCGGGGGGGCTTCGACTGCTGGACTTTGACTTCCACCACTTGGGTTGTAATTTGTGAAGCTGGCTGCCATAGCCCATGGTTATCTGCCGTTTCAGTCTTTGCTTCGGGTTTTGCCCAGAGCCTTGAACTCTGAATTACGAGAGGCTTCAGGTCCTTTCTCACTGGCTGTCTCATCGATGCTCCAGGGCTTGAGATTTCCCTTTCCTCCACCGCGATTTCCCTTATCAGTGTGGAAGCCGGGGTCCAGAGTGACAATCCAGTATATGTACTGGTAACCGCTTCCACGGAAGCTATGGGGTGCCACAGCACCATAGCCGCCTTGGCAGGACTGCCCCGTGCTTGGCCAATCAAAGCTTCGTGATCTTCGTCGTATTCGCTCTCCTCATCAGTGTCTGGAGGGGTTGGAGTGGCTAACGATGTCGTGAACCTGGGGAAATTCGAACTAGCTGTGAGCTTTGTCTTGGACTTCAGATCAGCTTGAGAGAAAAGCGCCAGGATATCGTAGTCGGCATCCAATTGTCCTGTCCCTCGCTGGGCAAGCCTTGCCGCAAATGACTGGCGCGCATTTCCATACCCATATCGCGAATCTCGGCTAGGTGATGATGTTCCCACAGTAGACAGCGAATCACGAACAAGCATTGTATGACGAATCGTATGCCATTGGCTTTCCTGTTCGGTCAGTTCCTGCTCCAGATTTGTCAAGAGAGCCAGTCTGTCATTCTCCGCTATCTGATAAGATAACTTCGGAGAATCAATATCTAATCCACTGTTAGAATTGCGCAATCGCAACCATCAGAAAATTTCAACCTCACTTACCATTTTGGGTCGTTCCCACAAGACTGTTTTCAGATTCCACAGGCGATGGCTCAGCGAACACATCGGTCCGGCGGAAAACCAATGGCGCTGGCGGAATACTCCGACGAGGCCTTGTTGAATGTCCCCTGTCTGAAAATGTCGGACGAGCTGCCCCCACCTGCGATGGCCAGAAATGCTGCTGTTGTTGTTGTTGTTGTTTTGTGGTAGCTTGCAATCCCTCCGCTTCAAAGCCGACATTGGCTTGGGCAGACGATGGCTTGTGCACAGCTAAGGGTAAGGGTCCCTGGCGACTCTGCTCGCTCGACGTCAACGGGGTATCCGCAACTCCGAGTCCGGTCCGTTGTTGGGGTCTAGACATAACAGTTACCGTCAGAGCCCTTTGCAGGTGGACCTGCTTTGCCGGCGACCGGATATCTGCCTCAATTGCAAAATCTTCATCTCGGATCGTTGTAGGGGTGAGCGCGCTCAGGTCCTCAACTGGTAGGATAGGCGAGGACCGTCGTCCATAACCCTTTGCTTGCGGATCCCACCAAGATGAACTTGTCGCAGATAACGGTTCTTCAGGCAGATGGACAGTCATAGATTGAAGACTCTTCGGAAATTGGGCAGACATCTCAACTGGAACAAGGCTTGCTGGCGTCCTCGAGCTATCGGCCAGCGCCTCCGTTTTGTCGATCCTTGGCTTGGCTTCGTCGCGCTTTGGCTTCAGCTCGAGGGCAGCTGACAGCATTGGGAGATTGACCATAGATCGTGATCGTCGCCTCGCACTGCTGCTGGTCTTGCTTGGTGTTGGGACGTTTGCTGCCAAGACATTGGCAAATTCGTTCAAGCGAGATAAATCATAGTTGATATCTGCCGGAGTATCGAGGGGCTGCTTGAATCGCATAGCACCACACGACAACGAGCGCTTGTGGTTCTGGAGGTTCGGGGATCCTTCCGCCGGGAAGATGGCACGATCAATGTTCGACTTCCTTGGTATAGGTCGGGGTCTGTGGACCACTGATAGCGTTCTTGCAGAATCCTCCCTCTTAACCAGGATCTCGTTCGCGTTGCTCCTGGGTATAGCAGCCAATGGTGCTGATTTCGGGGGCTGGTGCTTTGATTCGTGATATGGGTGGGGTACTTGCGCAACGACGGGCAAGGAATAGTTAACGATGGCCTCTGCCGTTGTTTTCGTAGGCGTACGTGCTGGTGGTCTGGCTGAAGTCAATCGAGGGAAGATAGACAAGGCTGGTGATGGTAATTGTCGAGGGGATTGTCGAGGAGATCGTCGGCGGACCTCCTCAGCTCCAGGTGACAAGAAGGCGGAGGTTGTAGCGGCCATCGTGGGCTCGGAAGACGGAGAGCTATATTGAGGCTCGGCTAGTCTTGTCGTATCATCCCAGTTTTGTTCCTGCAAAGCAATTGAAGCGTTTCTAGGCTCTGACTTCATAACCCGATCTTGAGTAGACATGGCCGAATCAAAGGATGAGGCATATGTATTCGAACTGGATCCGGATCTCGAGGTGTTCGATATAGTCTCCCGAGGACTTGGTCGTTGGGCCTCGGTTTCTGGCAAGTCTGAGGTTGTCTGGTTTCTGGGCAGAGGGAATAGTTGACCTAGCACCGGTACTCCACCCATTCCAACATTTGCTTGTCCAACAGCGGGCATCGTGATCACCGGTAGTTCTCGTTTATATTCCGCAGGAGGTGGTAAAGGTTGGGAGGTTCTTGTGAAGTCACTCGGCGCTGTTCTCGTGAACTCATCGTGATAACTCAATCCATGGATATTCGTAGTGGCCATTTGTCGAGCGTGCAAGTCCCGCGAGCTATCGAAGTCAGGTACACTTGTTCTCTGCATAGGCTTCGAGTTGCCGGAAAACAATTGGTCTTGGAACAAAGTGACGATCCCTACAAAGTCAGCACTTTCATGGTCGAATACTTTGAGCAAAACCTACCGATTAGTATCAATAGACCAATTGAAGGCACAGTTGTTCGGATGACTAGAGCCATAGGCACAATACTCATCATCAGGGGAGCACTGGTCTAGGTATGGTCAGCTATATGCTCATCCTTCTTTTAGTTGGACTTACTCCTGTCCAAATGATCAGACCCAATACAACCAGGGCAGCCGCTCGGGACTGGCTGGGGCTGATGGATCCCTTTTGGGTATCGGAATAGTTTCCACGGGAGATGATTCGCATCAGGAGGAAGGCCACAAATGCAGTGTCGACCACAGAGACGGTGATTCCGATCGGCACGATAGATGTCATTGTCAGGCATACACTATCCACTTGAGGACGTTGAATCCCAACAAAGACCCCTCCGAGGATAAGTCGCAACACTAGAAATCCTTGCATGATTGCTATCTCAGTAAGAGACGCGAGACTATGGGTGCTGAAGATCCATAGTAGACTTTGCTGGATAGAGACTCGTGCGAACTGGTCGAATATTGATGCAAACGTGACCATAACCTGGCAACCCGATTTCGAATCGATATTAAGTAAGAAGGAGGCAAAGTCGACTTGAGCCCACAGGGCCGAAGAAATAAGAAAAGCGAAGAGGGCCAGCCTCGGGGCATCTCGAATGATCTTGGAAGAACGTTTACTGAAAATAAGAAAGACAGCAGCAGTACCAGCGTGCGCAACCAAGCCGCTATTGTTTGGTTATTCCATTAGTCCTTTGTGGTCCAAGGGGATGACTTACAAAGTAAAGGCCGCAATCAAGGCCTGACGATTAGTGTTCGTCATGAAGATGACATTAGTATTAGAACGAGAGTAAAAAGAAAGTAGAAGAGGCTAGGAAAGTGTAACAAAAAACGAAGGAGAACTTGGATCAACCAAGACGCAATACTGCGAATACTTCGGCGGTATGTGCGATTAGAAGTGAACAACGGCGAAAAGGGAAAAGCAGAGTTGAAAGGAAATGCGATGCAACAACGGGAAAGTCACCAAAGGTCGTTGGCAAGTGGGCATGGCCATTTGAACGGCAGCGTTGCACTTGCAACGGTATATCGTGCTGGGTTTCAGCCGAAAGTCTTGGGTCAAACTGGCTGTGTTCGAGCTCACTCGGGTAGTCGTTTGTTTTACAGCGCGAAACGCAACATGATTGGGTGGGTTGAGAATGCCATGGTGTTTCGAAGAGGCCCAATGTAGCATCTCTGACTATGAAACTTGAGATGTCGGAGGCGGCGGCTGTTAAGGCGGGATTGGGACGGAACTCCAGGCTGACCTGGCGCTTGATACGAGATGATCCACTGCTGAACTATAACACCCATGGGCATACTGACGCCGCATGAGGACAAGAGGCGAGCAAAATCTGCTTTGTTATAACCGCGAGGCGATAAGTTAATCCATGAACTGACTTAGTCGGGAACAACTTCCGTCTTGGAGGAGTAGCCGAGTTGTTGAAACATGGGCGATGGAGTTCTTTCCTGGGTCCCAGGGGGATACGCTCATCAGCACAGCAGCAGAATACCAAGAGAGGTAAGGTAATAAAAGAGAAGAGAAACGACGCCCTTCTTGTCTATTCATATGAATTAACATGGCATCTCATTGCTGTTCGGACAGTGACCGAGAGAGGGACATGGCGGGGCAAAGGGAGGCCTGCTGTTGGTTGACTGTGACGACGAATAAGGCCTGGCGATGGGCAGGGTGACTGACACCCTGGACGCTCCCGCATTGTGGCACTGCGAGTTTCCTCATAAGCTTAATGCTGATGGAGGGAGAGAAAATATGACAGTTGAGGTTATTGCCGAGAACACGGCTCAAAAAGGTTGTGTAGTAATTTATGGGAGATGAAGAATTAGGGAATTGGGCATTAACTCTTCACATATTCTGTCTGAGTCTTGGTGGAGCCTCACTCTTACTCAACCCGAACGCGCCCGAGTGACGACAAGGAAAGGGGAGGGGAACTTGTGTGTTCTTTCCTAAAGTGACCTAGACACGGGCACTTGCGCGCAGCCCATTCCTACCCTACAAGCTACCCCGGATTTGAGCAATAAACCTTACCCAGCGCCTAAAGTCTGTAGTTTACGTGGGTGGATGGATGAGTGTGTTCTTTGCAGCCTGTACGTAGTATATGCTTATGCAGATAGTAGTGCAATATATAGCTATATAAGGCTATTGCTGTTTGGCTTTTCATGTTGTATTCGCAACAGTTTATTGACCAAGCCGAGAACGAGGCCATTTGGGATGTAGCCTGGACAGGTGTCTCGTCAATTCACGAGAGTGCAGGAGAATCAATAGCCAGCTCGTATAACAAGGTGGATGTACCAGGTTGCTTGGCGGAGTTTTCAAAGAACTTCAACACGGACAGTCAGCAGTATACCACCGATGCTGCAAGATATACCCAGGAGTAGTCGGTCAGTTCGGACAGAGTTGACAGTGTAAATGTCTAGTTATATGATACAGGCCAAGAATATGTCAGATTTACTCATAATATCCAAGGCAGAACTATACACGATGGTGCAGACTAACTATGTACGGAGTAGCCGAGGGCACAAACTATATAGAGCGTTTACCACTGCTCCCATATGTAATCAGGCAGCACAGATCGCATGATCTTCCAGTGTCCAGCGGCGCTCTCCTGATGCCACTTGGTAACCTTGCTGGTTTCGTTCTTGTTGAGCACATCCGTAGCATCACCCTCGGTCAAGAGCTGCTCCTCGATCTCGTGCTTTGGTAACAACAAGTTCCGTCGGACCTGGCTCTGGAGGAAGTCCTTCTGGGTAGGGCGACGGAAGGTAACCTCTCCAGGGGTTTTGCGGCAGAAGATGACCATGTTGGTAAAGTCGCTTCCCCACTTCTCGACATCGGCCTCTGCGCGTGCATGCTCACGGAAGATCCGGCATGAGGGGAAGACCTGCTTAATGGTGCGGTAGATGAGCTGGGGAGTAGGAAGGCCAAAATCACCGGCGTAATTCTGAAGGATAAGTCAGCACATAGAGGACCACTGATTGATGTTTGGTTCACTTACAATGGCAATGACACCATCAGGCTTCAGCAGGTCTCCCAGGCCCTGCAGAAACTCGAGAGTAAAGAGGTCAACAGGCTCTGCACCGCCAGTGAACACGTCGTGAACGATGTAGTCATAGGTCTTGGATCGCTTGACCAGATCAGCGGTGTAAGAAACAGCATCAGCGACCGCAGCAGGGTTGTTTTCGCGGAGATCAAAGTATTTCTGAGCAAACTCGTGAACCACTGGGTCAATCTCAACAACAGTAGTATCAATACCGTGAGAGACAAAGGCAGAAGGGGTGGTTCCGATACCAAGTCCACTATAGCATGTTAGTGAGTTTTGGCAAAGAGCGCCAAAAAGGTGACTTACACAACAAGCGCGCTAGCTTCGCTGTCCGGCAGAGGAGCCTCCCTCTCAACCAGACGGACAGCTTCGAGCATGACAAAGACACCGTAGATAGGCTCGGAAACCCTTCGACCATTAACGCGAACCCACTGGCCGCCAAGGAGACTGTGGTCACATCGCATCACACGGTAGCCTCTATCGAGGCTCTCAATAACCGAGACATAGCCCGTCAACGATTCGCGGCGATCCAGCAGCGTCCAGTTCTGAGAGGCCAAGGTACTGTTGAGCGATTCTGTAGCCATGGGCGTCATGACGTGTGTGTTCAAAAGCGCCGTGTGTAAAAGCGCAGGAACAGCCAAGACAAGATACTTAGACGGTGCCATAACTGCATAGATAGCCCCCACACCGAGTTCCACACCAACGCGAGTGAACACAAAGGCAGTTCCAATGACGCCTTGGAGCTTCTCCATGGTGAAGTTCTCAGATAGTCTAAACAGAGCCCACGAGGCGATACCAGGCGCCGCATCTGCGACAAATTTTGGGAGTGCGCTCAAGTCAGCATCTTCAAGAATGTCGGCCACGGAAGCGGACGAAGCAATTGCCAAGGGGAACAAAGTCACACCCTCAATAATGAGAGGGCCCCACCAAGAGCCAAGACGCTCTGTGAAGCAACCAAGGAGAAACTGCACAGCCGGAATGTTCAGGGCGATGATTGGGAGCAGCTGGAAAGTCGACAGAGGAAGAACCATACGAAGGATCAAGTTACCAGACCAGCCGATGAAGCACGCAGCCTTGAGAGCGGTTGCGTGCGTGACAGCAGAGGGAATGGAGCCATAGAAAGGGGATAGGTTAAGCTGCGACGCGCTCGACGCGACGCCCAACAGACCGAGAATCAAAAGTGTTTTCACGTAGACCAGAACTTGTCCCATAGCACGGTTCGCCCAAGTATCTTGCTTGGCCTTTGTCGCAAGCTCCTTGAGTTCCTTTTCAAAGCGTTCCGGCGTGAAGCCTTCAGGCGCGCCAGTCGCCTCGGCCAATTGGCCGTTCTCGTCGGAAGCCATTATGAGATAAGAGAGCGATTGAATGAACGCAAAGAATGTACAAGCAAAGTACGAAACAAATAAGCAAAAACGGTCCGGTCTTGCGGTTCAAATGGCCTGCACCTGAAGCTCGTAGACGTTTGGTTGTAGATGAGACAATGTTAAGGTTGACGTGGAGGTAGTTGGCTTTCTTTATCCCTACGCCGTGGCTGGTGATGTGGCTGGGTAGAATTGCGGGACCACAAAGAATGTAACAAAGAACATACTTCACGATAGTCGTTTAAAACCTCAGGTACGGTTGTATACGCTTCTGATAAAGCGCTATACCATTGAAGGGTATGAGAGTACCTTGAATTAAAGCACATCAATGTAGCATTTCAGCATAGCCTACCGTATTTAACTGTTCACAGTATCATAACCCCGTCGCACTGACTCATTGCTCTGTTCGTCATTTGCATGGCAAATTCCTCAACTTCAGATCACTAAACAAAACTTCAGGACATTGTTCAGTGGCATTGCTGCTGTCCTTAACAAGGTCGATGCACCAAGAAGGCCACAGATCCAAAATACAAAACTCAAGCGTGACAACCCAACGGCTAGTGATACCATTTCTCGTATTATGCGTAGCTCATAACAATCCAGTCAAAGGAATCATGTCCACCTTACTTCGTGCAAGACCTAATCCCCCATGCTGTATCCCCTGATATAATGCGCCACATGCCAGTCCGGCATGCCTCGGGCCCTTCCAGAGGGGCCCTGAGAAACCCAGGTATCGTTCGTATCAAGCCCGAATGATCAGAAAGAAAATACAATCAACCATAATAAGGCGTCAAAAGATGACAACATACCCATGCCAACTCCTCGGCCATACCAAACACAATGCAGCAGCGTCGGAAACGCCTGAACGATGCAAACCGTGGCCACATGTTCCAAAACAATACACTTGATCATTCCTTCATCCTAGTAGTCGTTTGAACCTCAAAACCCCTTCTTTTACGTATATCGCGTACGTTTCCCTTCTCTTGTTTCTCACATGCGTGGTGGATAGTCTTCCATATCATCATCACTGCTGTCTATCTCTTCCTCTTCCTCATCTTCCTCATCAGTCCGTGGACTGTACATGTCTGACGCACCGGGTCTGCTACCCAGGCTGTCCAGGATCCCACCACTGAAAATCGGAGGTGCGGAAACCGAAAGGTCAGCATGGCTACCGTTTCTACTCATCGAAGGCTTTTCCGGCAACTGCTTAAGCAAGCCTGTCGAAATGTCCAACATGGTCATGGCAAATATGGTCAAGCCCTTGCCCTCGCCAGGCTTCGAGCTCACCGAGAGAGTCCATCGATACTCTCCCAGACGTCGTCGATACCAATCGGCCTCCTCACGACCGGGTGAAGTTGCCCACAGCAGAGATCCAAATGTACCAATCAATGCAAAGTTAGTCTTGGAGGCGAAGTACCAAAACGAGCGCAGATGGTTCGGTCCAAGTCGGTTAACGAAGTCCATGGCAGAGATGAGACGCGCTTTGGCAGCACTGCGACAAATGTGCTGGACGTATGAGTCGACAGAACTAGATGGGGAAGCCAAGGATCGAATGATTCGTCGATGAAGCGTAATTTCGGCCGCGAAATATGCCAGATGGAGATATCCAATACTTGACAATCTGTTAGAGGAAGGGTTAAGAGAAGAATATGAAGAGTCCAGGCGAATGAGTTGCGGTAAGCCTCCGTACCACTCCTTCAGTTTGAGCTGAATGGGTTTTGCAAGCGACAACACTAGTTGTGTTCCTTGTTTGCCTGCGTTCGCGACTGTGTTCATAGCTTGGAGGGTGTAAAAAGTGTCGAGAATCTCGGAGAGGATTTCCGAAAGCTGCACGACTCGCGTGAATAAAACTCTTCCTTTCTCGATATCAAGTTTCTCTTCTGGGTCGTTCTCGTCCCATTCAACATCTGGAAAGTCGTTTGCAGTTAGAGGCTGAACACCCCAGTTAGTAGAGAATATGTGTGATGGCCGCCCGTGAACGAGGGCGCCCCATTTGTCCTGCATGTAAAGTGCCCAAGCTAATCTTTTCCTCAAGCCCTTCTCCCAAGGCGGTATCTTCCAACCTGTGCAATCCAGATGCAGTCCCAACTCGTGACCGAGTGCTACTAGTTGAGCAGTAGGAGCCCACTGGTCGCCCTCGGGCCTTTGAGAAAGCAGCAGACCAGCCTGGATTGTGGAAAGCTTCGGACGAAAGGTTGCTTCATCCAGTGTCGCACGGACGAGGCTTTCGAGCTCCTTAACATTGGGCCGAGGTACACTAGCCAATTCCTCACTCTGATCCCACCAGTTGATGGCAAGAATGTACACAGCTGCCAGTAGCGGCGGTGAGAACTCCCGGTGAGATCGTTCATACTTTTCCATAAAGACATGTTTTTGAATGATAGGAAACCCTGGGTGGACAATTCGAAAGTAGATATCGATGAGACGTCTGCCATGAGGGGCCACGATGGACTCGACATGATCGGCGTCTTGCGTCACATGTTCGTGTCCTAGGGTGTTTGAATCAGGCAGCATCAAGAAGGTGTCGTGTTCGCTGACTTTGCGAAGGGTACCTCTGGACAAGAGACTCTCGTCATGGGGATCAAAGGAAGAAAGGTTGATGAGAGAGGGTTCAAAGTCGGTGGTAGGGCCAATATACTGGCTGTAGCGGTCGTCCTGCAGGCCCAGCGTGCGTTTAAGCATGGTCGGGCCGCCGACATTGGCCATCTCCTCCAGGAACGAACTGCTAGCGGCGGTGCTGGAAAGACTGGAGTTATGGTTTCGTCGCCTAGATGCGAGACCCGGTGAACTGTACGAGGCCAATCATATGTCAGACAAAGGCAATGCAAGGAAGAGCACGAGTAATGTGAGGGATATCAAAGAGAGGATTTGAGTGTAGGAGGAAACGATAGACGCAAGGGAAAGGCACGCGGACTGGTGGGGCAGTCCGCCGCAGTCAAGCCAGGGTGAGTTGAGTGTGGAGGGCCTCGACACGGCATGAAGATGGAGATGAAGATGGGGATGTTGGATTGATCTGACCTTCTTTTCCCGATAATATCTTCGCTAGTCTCGCCATGAAGCTTCCTTTTTCGGGAGGGCGGACTAGAAGAAAGGGAACATTCGGAGCCGGCAGCTTGGCACTGTATGCACCCGTCGTCATCGTCGTTAAGGATACAGTTGACGCGTGAGTAACGGCATGATAGACAGGGTGGGAGTGAGGAGGCGTTGAAGGATGAACCCTCAATGGGTGCAGAGCTCGCAACTCCGTGACCCATCTCGAGCCTATGGAAGCTGTCCTGGCGATAAGCAGAGGGTTCTGGCCGAGGAGGTTTAGGAGCAATGGCGATAGGCGCCGTTCTCTGGACCGGGGCTGAAGACTGGGGAGACATGGCGGGAGGTTATCCGCAGATCCAGGGCGATATACGGCAGTAGGTCTGCTATCTGTTATCTGCTGTTAGCAAGCAAGGCAAAGGGTGTGTTGCTGTCAGGGCAGAGCTGAGCTGTGCTACACAAAGAATCACAGGCGCCCGTTGCCCTGCACAAAACGGGCGCAAGATGGGTTGAGCCTCAGTGGCTCTTGAGCTGACAGGCTGTCAGCCTCTCGGGATGCAGCGTGCAGTGCAGCAGATTTCCGTTATGGTACGGTATGGTATGAGTGGTGGTGACAATAGTAAGAAGATAGTAGTACTGCAGGTAGTTTTTTTTGGGTGCGACAGGCCCCACGGGGATGACAGTGACGCAATGTGTTTAGAGCTACGACCACTGAGAAGCGAGATGATAGGTAGCGATGGCTAATAGAACCACGTTATCCAAATCGAGTCGAGCGAGTTGATTAGAGTCACACGCACGACACGGGTCAACGGTTGGTGTGAGATAACAGTCTGGGGAAACGGAGGACGGGATGTGAGGCGATACGATACAATGCAAGGCGAGAAAGATGGAAGAAGGGGAGGGAAAAAAAGATAAGAAATGCCCCAGCGAGTGTGTAAGTGACAAAGAGAGCGAGGCCTGAGAGGGCGAAGAGTGGGATCCAAGATGCTGGGATCCAATGTCAGGGACTTGCTAGGCTAGGATGATCCAAATGGCGGGCGCAAATGGGCGCAGATGGGGCGCCGATGGAGTCGGGTTGGTCGACAGATGGACGGGGGGGTTTCTCTGGGTTTTTGGTTTATCTGATAAGGCCCTTTTTGCAGGCGGGGAGGGTTAAACTTGTACCTTAGTCTAAGGTATTGGCAATTGGTATTGACTAAGAGATGGACAATCAAGTACCGAGCTCGGTCCTTACTTATTGTTGACTCACTTTCTCCTCTTTTCCGCTTCTCCTCTTCTTCTCTTCTCCTCTTCATCCATGCGTATGCTCTACAACCTTAATATGTCGGTTGCAGATGTGAGATGGCATGTGATGTGCGATGGGCCGGAAAACTGTACGGCGATGATGCAGTGCGACAGCCCGCCTCGGGCAGTAATAGGAGGATCTTGGGCGATAACAGGGCAGCACAGAACAAAGTGCTGTATGTTGGCTTGGTGAGCTGTCAGCTGTGCTCGGGCTGCTTCCACTGCCAAAATGTCTTGATTCTTGAGTCTGCAGGCAGGGATCAAAAGCCTGGGGAACCGGGGATAGGATTGGACCGGAGACTGGGTACGGAATGCAGGGCCAGGGCAGGGTCCTCAGTGGTCGCTCAATGCGTTGCTGCCCTTGCCCTTCTCGGCTCTGATCTGATTCGACGCTTGGAGTAGAGATAATCCGGAGGAGCTGTCGTGTGCGAATGACAAGGTAGTATGTGATAACGATGCAGAGAGGGCCTGGGAGGCGAGATAAGCTCACAGGCCTATCAGATTCGACGTCATCAGAGGGAAAACCACCGACTGGGCCAAAAAGAGCCACCCTAGTCGCCTGGTGGCGCGATTGCCGGTTTTCGCAGCCGTGCAGTGCAGTAACTTATTTATACCAGAGCAAAATAAGAAATGCAGCGGACGGTTGGCTGCATGTGCCGTAAATAATGTTGGTAGGTCACAGGATATACCCTTCGAAAATGAGTGAGGAGAGAGGGGAAGAGGAAAAAGAAAAGAAAAAAGAAAAGGAAAAAGAAAAGGAAAAAGAAAAGAAGGGAGGACAGAATAGTAGTGATGCTGCTGTATGGAGGGTTTTGGAAAATTGAGTGCAAAAAGACGGCATGGCCAAAGTACCTGACCTGACATCTTTCAAATGGTCACCGTCTCCAGATCCGATCCCCAAGTTCCCCTCTGAAAGCTTCGGGACAAGCCTTGCCAATGGTGCCTAGAAGCGTGCCCCCAACTTTGAGGCTCGGAGGTTGTTCCGAATAAGGAATCCCAATCTTGGAGAGCATCGCCTAGGAAGGTAGGTAGGCACGTAGGCACGTAGGTACCCTACACTGTCATATCCTCAGCTTGAGTGGTTCTTTGCTTGTCCTTGCAGGCAATTGACTCGCCAGGGCCTTGTACCCAATGTGTCAATGGACTGGAACATCAAACCTTAATCTCTATCATTAGAAGATATCCACTTGCTGCAAACCATATCTTCGAATATGTTGTCGCTTCCAATTTCCACTCTCCTCAGAGAGCCATCCTTCACCGGGGGACCAAGCCCTGGTCATGTAGACGAAAGAGCAGCGCAGCGCAACGGGGAATTTCTCGGCAGCGGCGTTGTCACCAAAATGCCTAGAAAAAGACCAGATCAGACCAGCTCATTTTCTTGAAGCCGAGGGACAAAAAAAGAATTGGGCCGCATCATGGACAACCCCGGGCCAGGCCCAGGTCCAGGTCTAGGTCTGATATTGCTGTGTACTTCTGGACGAGTGAGGATGAAGGCTGTGGGAGTTGAATGGACGAGCAAGCTTATCTCTGGAAAAGCAGAGGAGATAGAAATACATAATGGCAAAAGATAAGTTAAATCACAGAAAAGAGGAACCCCCCAGCTTTGAGAGACATTTTCCTGCACAACCAGTCAACCACAAACGGCAGCTTGAACACCATCTTTAAGAAGAAACCTTGAGCTGGACAGGTACAGTATACCTCCCAACGCCGTGTAGATACTCGAAAGCCTCAGGTATCATATACCGATCGACCGAGAGCGTCTCTCTGAGCCCATTACCAAATGGAAAACCACCCGGGAGCTTGTCTTGCCTCATTCTGCATGGTCCGGCAGTTGTTTTAACGTAATGGCTCGTCCGGGGTTGATTTACCGCTGCAGTCACACAAGACGTCTCAACTTCTCTCTGCATGTTCCTTAGCGGCTAGAATAAACTTTTTATCTCATTGGTAAACTCCCGAGGGCCCTTCTTGTTGGATGTGAGATGTGCCTCAGCTCCAAAACACCGCAAATCTCCCCCATCTGCTCACTTCTGACACCACCGGCTCGCAGTTCGCGGCTGAATTGTCATACCCGGCGCCGCCGGCTCCTGCTGCTAAATCCGACATGCCCCGACGTCCGGTTCACGACGTGTAAACTCGGTGAAGCCTTTGCCAATGATTACCAACCTATCATCAGCAGGTTATCTCCGGCTGCCAAGTGACCATCTTGCTGTATCTCGTTGATAGCAAACATCATAATGCCAAGAATGAAAACCCGTTAGTCAGACTTTAACGAAGCCCTGGAATGATCAGCTCCAGCAAAAACGTTGAACACGCAACAGCTTCATCCAAGATCTATCAGCTCATAGATATCAGTAGATAGCTTCAGATCCCTTGGGACAAATACGCATTCTATGATTGGTTCATACGCTCATCATGATCCAAAAACGTCCCTGATCTTGACTCAGCAGCGCCGTGGGGGCTGTAGGGATGTTGCGTTGCCGGTTTTGTCCCGGTCATGCACGGGCCAGCGCGTCAAGATCCATCAAGACAGATTCTGGAGCGAGCAACATCTGAAAGGCGTCATTGTTGGGTCCGGAGCTTTCGATGCGACTCTATTGATGCGAGTGCGACGTAAGTCCAGCTACGCTTTTGTGGACCGTTGTTCATTAGAGCGACTACGGCTCCAGTCACTTCGTCCAGTTCAAAGCTTTGCTTCGACTCACGACTTTCCATTGATGTCATATTGAAGATATTGAGTCAAAGCTTGTCGGATAATACCCTCAACGGCCTGCCACGTGAGGGTGGAGTCGATTAGCGATAACGTTTGGCGGTCTGGTGTGCATGACTCTTTTAGGGTTTCAGTCTCGTGTCCAAACCATGACTCTCTCTTCATAGTGTTCAGTCGGCTCATCTGAACCACGTGCTGGGAGGAGCATGTCAAGCTCTTCCCGAATTTGAAAGCCTAGTCGTTGGTAAAAAGACACCGCATTCATGGTCGCCTCAAGAACGATAGGCGCATTCTCTGTAGCTGCCTCAGCTTGCACCCGTCGAAGTAGAGTAGATGCAGCTCCTCGACCTTGAAACCCAGGATCTGTACAGAGATATGTCACATCTAAGGCATGTTAGTGCCTAGTAACTAATGACTGGGCCTGCCCGAAGCTATAAGTTCACACATGCTGAACTTTACTATTTCAGCACCCACTCGACCCTGCCTGACTTACGATAATACGTTTTGTCGCCCAAAACCTTGTCTCTTTTAATTTTGGTGAGAGCTGCGTATGGGCCCAGGTACTGACGCCGGCAGAAATCTGGGAATTCGTCGTCATGTTGATCCTCATTATCTCCCTGCCGCGGTTGCCGCTGGATGTTCCATTTAGCGAAACTCGCTATCTTTCCAGTGTCTGAATCACGCACAACAAGAACACCCTTGTCGACGCTTTGAACATGATCCATAGTGTCTTTGAGGATCCAGCTGCGCATGAACTCCTTGCTTCCAGGGTTAGGAAATTGTGCATGCATCAGCAGATTGATGTCCATGGCAGAGAAGAAAGTGTTGGCTACGCCAGGGGCGTCTTCTTCTGAAGGAACAATAATTTTGAATGCCATGTTGAGGGTTCAGCGCTTAGTATTAAGGGAAAGACAATGGAAGTTGGATCAGTTGAAGTTTGCGAAGTCAAAATCGACCAACCAGAACCTCGACGATATTTTTTGTGGCCTGGACCTGGGGCACGTGACAGCCAAGAACGTCCAGCAAATCTATCTTAACTCTGAGCTATCTCATATGGTAAGAAGGAGGCATCTCTCCTCATTGATAGCCTCGGAGCATAGGAGGTCGTATTGCGAGTGTCAGGACTTCGTTGTTACTGCGCTGTATCATTGGTCTAAGTCCCGAAACTCTAACTACGTATGCAACAACGGCTTGCGACGAATAAGCAGCTGCATTATTTACACAGTTACTTACATTTGGATATATTTACGTGAATTCATAAGTTTCGAGCATTTTCTTAATTATAGTAACCGTATCTCTGACGGAATTGGTGGCTGTCTTCTTGCCAACGAGCACACGGTATGGTATTCCAGCTCAGTGAACGATACAAGTTAACTCGACAAATGATTGACCACAAGGCGATTATTCTTCAAGATAAAAGTTCATACTTCGAAGCCCACTCCGCTATTCCGGAAACAATGAACCCTAGGCCTATGAAGACCATGCACGTCGGGCCCCCATGAAACCGGGATTCTTATCGAGGACGGTGGTGCACACATGAATAGTATTTGAAGTAGATAGGCAGCGAAAGATATTAAATTCGAGTTCCCACAGACAGTTAACGAAGAGATCAACATTCCCTTTTCAATACTCACATCTGAGTAGTGTACAGAGTAGAGGTCTAGAACTCCAATGACCTTGTGCCTGCCGCAAGGCATAGAATGATGTGCAGCTCTGGACGAGTGCTCAGACCTGAAGTAGCCTACTATCTCAACAATGGGATTCAAACGTATAGCAGTGAACAGTTCTATTTGCACTTGTCTACATACAACGTGTCGATTTTCTCATATTGTCCAGTATTGGGTCAAGTCTACGAGATGGGTTTCTGATAGTGTTATAAAGGATGCAGCCCTGCCTGAGAGGAAATAACAGGGTCATCGGCCATCCGGCCAGCCTTTCAACCAAGCAAGGCTTGGAGCATCATCCGATTTTTGTCAATCATCGTGCTATTTCACGTATTCTTATAAGCTCCCCTGTACTCTCATCGTCAAGAGCATGTGACAAGACCTTCATGCAAGCCTAAGAAAAGGTATGATGGCTTGTTTGGCAGACACATGTGTGTCAAATGATAGTCGACTGGCTCACATAACACACATCACGCATCGCGTTATGAACCTGACTCGAAGTGTACAAAACGAAGGACCGCTATTTGGCAGCTATAGACCTAGTCTGGTGAAAGATACAATCGTGACTCCTCGAGTCTGCCAGGGGATTAAAATTACTTAAAAGAATTTGTGCAGCTTGCAAGTGGTCCCTTGTGCTGGGCTGTGGAGAGGCCTGAAGGCCAACCAGCAGCAGATATGGTAAATGAAACGCCCCTATGGGTTGGGTATTTAGACAGGAGGGTTGAATGAAGGAAGCTTGTTGGCACAAGCGTTGACGGCCTTGAGAGCCCGGGCGTTGGTGAGGGCAACAGCCTTGGCGGGCTGGGTGCGGGGCGTGCCGTAGGTGGGGAGGTCATCCTCAGCGGCAGGAGGAGTGTAGGAGACATCGTCAAGGCTGAGCTTCAGGCTGGGGACGGTCGTGAGATCGATCTTGGAGCCGTCGAGCTTGACAATCTCGACCTGAAGGCCGCTCGTGACGGTGTCGGCAACCTTGGTGGGAGAGCAGGCACCGAGAAGCTGAGGGGTGTCGGCAGCCTGGTCAGCAGAGAAGGAACCGTGAACGATGCCCTCAGCAGGCTGTCGCATCACGACGAGACCACCGACGAGTTTGCCAGAAACATAGACGTTGACCTGGGCAGGACGCTCAATCTCAGTGACATCGAGCTGGACGTTAGCGAAGTAACGAGTGGTCTTGGCATCGGCACGCTCCTCAACATCACGGCGGCGAGAAGAACCGCTGCCGTAGAGACGGTTGACGGTGGTCTTGGCAGCACTGGCGAGCTGGCTAGCAGACATGTGCCAGTACTCGAGTCCGGGGTAGGTGTAGCCGAATCCCTGGATGCTCTTAACAGAGTCGGAGGTGTGGAAGTTACCCTTGGATCGGTAGAAGGGGTTGAGAGGAGAGTTGGGGGTGATGCGAGTGCCCTGGGGAGTAGAGTAACGAGAGCCACCAGAGTAAGAGCCAGAGAAAATAGACTGGCTAGGGTGCATGGCCTGCCAGTAAGCCCAGAGACGGTCGACCTGCGTGTGGTGCAGCCAGAAGAGGGGGTCGAAGCCGGAGAACTCAGTGGCTAGGAACTGACCAGCGCAGGAAGCATCCCAGTGAATGGCGTTGTGAATCTGCTCGAGAGAAGCACCGTTGGCACCAGTGGAAGCGAACTGGTCGAAGGTGGTAGGTCGGGTCATGACATCGTACACCCACTGCTTGTAGGGTCGCTGGCGGAGGTTGTTGTTGGCGGTTCCGGGGAAGGTATCAGGGGCAGGGCAGTGGTAGATGCGGCTTCGGTTCTCGTCGTCCCAGGCTCCGTACTTGCCACTGAGGGCGTCCTTGGGGAAGTTGTAGGTGTAGAGAGGGTTCTTCATGTTGATGGTCTTGAGACCGCTGCCGTTGGGGACTTTGACGTTGACCATGGACTGTGTGAGGATAGTAGGGATGCCATCGACAGCCCAATCCCAGAAGGGGGATCGCAGCGAGTTGGCTGCATTAACGTACTGCTGGCGGTACTTGGCAGGGTAGAGGTTGGCCAGTTGCTTGGCGTGCTCGACGAGGATCTGCTCGTAAAGCAGAACGTAAGGACGGTGCCAGGTCAGGAAGATGCTCTCGCCATGAGGGCAGTATCCAGGCCAGCCGTTGCCGCTTCGGGCGCCACCGCCGTTATACTGGATAAAGGGCTTTCCGTGAATACCAGCAACCTGGAAGTAGGACTTCCAGTCGGTCTCCTTGGCATCATACATGGAGCGCATAGCTCGCACGTACAGGTCCCTGTCGTGTATGTCAGCATTGGAGGTGCTGGTAGCGGCGCAGCGGACTTACCAGGCGGGACCGCCGGCCTTCTGAAGGTCATTGATGTTCTGGCGAGCAGGAACAGCACCTCCACCAGTGACGGAGACACCAGTAACGAAGATGTTCTGCTGCTGAGCCTCGACGGGGTTGACACCGCTGACAACCGCAAGAGCGGCAACTAGGAACTTGCCCAGCATGATGATTGTCCTGATAAGTAAAACGAATGAATAGAACAGAAGTCGTGCGTCAATGTACGACTTTGGTTGCTCTAAGGGGACAAGATCGAGAGAGAAGCGGTTGTGGGAGTGGGAAACGTCCGAGATATACCAGTTGAGCCATGACCACGAGGATAAGAATAACACAAGGGGCCATGATCCCTTCTCCGCATCCGAATCTCCGTCTTTCCCGTCCCAGCTGTCAATCATCGTCAAAGGGGTTCGTAACGCCCCTCATAGCGGCCCTAGATGACAAGGGGGAGGGGGTGGGCAGGTAGGGCAAAGATCGATATTTCCATGGGATGGTGTCCACAGATGAAGTAGAGTGGTGGGTGGATGGCTATGACCCATGCGCATGGCCTCTGTCTCTGTCGTCTAGCTTAATTAGCTTGCTCGTAACGCCACATTAGACAGATCAACGCCTGTGTCCCTGGAGAGCGACAGGACTAAAGCTGAGGAACAGCCAGCGCAGAGAGAGGATTCAGACATCGGCCGAGGCTCCATTGCAAGGAGAAGCAATTGATCATACCGCGTGCAGAGTACAGTAAGACGCAATACATTGCATCTGCTGACGCTGCGTCCTGTAGACGTGGTGTTGTTGACGGTGCCAAAGTAACAACAGGGGAGAGGATATCCCGCCCAGCCCAGCGGTACAGCAGCCCAGCGGTTGGGGAAGCTGCTGGGGTTGTGAACTTGTGCCTGGTGAGCGGGCCCGGCTAAGGTGGCAGTGAAGAGTGGGCCTGCAGGCTGTAGCTCAGCGGCACGAAGACAAAGGGTTTGTTGCCGTTGGTAGGCTGCACCCGTATATAGATTGCAATTTCGCACTAGCTGCAGCATAGCGCCCAAATAGAGTGCCCTCCCCTGGCGCGCTTAGCGCCAGTACCTGAAATTCTAACATGGCTTGCATGGCATAAACCAGGCTTGTTTGCGGGTGGCCTGAGAAATACATGTAGAAACAGAAACAGAAATAGAGGCGAAGGAGGCAGAAACACGATCGAATTCTTTGCCGCCCGGAGCTGACAAGATCTCGTCAGAGTAAGACGGCAGAATCCTACGTTCGATCGATGAGGCCAGGGCCTGGGGTCAACTACCGCTAACCATAACCAATGTAGCAGCAGCGACAGTGCTGGACTAGGAGTTGTCGCTGGGTACAAGCCGGCAGCCGGAACACAGCTGGATGCTAAAAAAGGATCAACGCGATACGCTCTGGCAACCTATCGCAGCTGCAGCCCAGGGCATCGAATCAGCCGCTGTCCGGGAACAGAACAACTCACGATGCGTCAAAACTACGTCAGGCACTATTGGACTATTGAAGAATCATTCCGCACCGCACAGTTATTGCTGTTGACCGTGTTGTCGTGTGTTGGTGATGGGAGACAGCTCGCTACGACAGGGGTTTTCTGGCCCTAGTATAACGTACGGGTTCTGAACAGTACTAGACGGGGATGCCGACGGAGGAAGAGTAGCAGTAGGCTTGTTAATACGAGGCTGTGGTCTGTGGTCCGTATACCTGGTGCAGCTCCAAAAAGGCGAAGAAGAAGAAACAAGTGACGTTTGTGGTAAAAGCCCTTCAGGCCATCTCGTCTACCTCAGGCAGGCAAGCACGTCCACATTGGGTTGATCGTAGGTCTCTTGTTAGACATTGATGGAAGAGCAAAAAGCCCTGGGCCTTTTTTTTTTTTTTTTTTAGTATCATGATGGTTTAATTACGGGCTCAGTCCTCGTGGTTCGTCCTCACCGTTTGAGCTAGACCTAATCCCCCCTGTGGCTTCTGGGTGGGAGCCGAGCTTCCATCCACTCATTGAACAGCCACCCGCCAGCTTGTGCATAATTGGCCTGCCCCTTCCCCTGGGGCACAATAGTTCAAGACTGCTCAAACTGCTAGTCTTGTTCATGTCTTGCACCCGCCAAGCGGCGAGGCTCAAGGCCAATCCCATCTCATGGGCCTTTAGCACTACTCTGTAGAGCCCGCGAAAGCCATGTTTCAGTAAAGGGGCAACCTGCACTAACAAGGGAGGGATCCCTCCAGCAGCTCTGCGCGTGATTCTACTTCTTTGAGTCCGTCCTATTTACTAGTGAACATGCGACGATTGGCATGGATATCAGCAGAGCAGAGCGAACAAGAGAAGATGGTGTTCTGCCGTAAGCCTCTGTATGCATGGGCCAACCTTCAACCACTTATGTCCTGACAAGGACGCGCAGACAAGCAGCCTGCAGACAGCTGCGACCAATCCCGTGTTTCTATATGTCTGTAGGCGTCCGCCGCATGTAACTTGGTGCATTCATAACCAAACAAAAAAAGGTCCAACAATATCCTGCTGCTGAGCTGAGCAAACCTCGTGTTAACCTACACACCGCCGATCAAGTCTGCATAAAAAAGCCCTCGATCCATCACCTTGCCGATACGAGCCCTATAAGCCTAGAGCCAGCCAAGCAGAGTGTGAGATGCACAATCCAATATCCAAATATGGTATCTCGTCGATGAGATCAGAGTTTGGACCGTTTATTGGGCGTTCGACTCGTGCCTTTAGGCTTGTGCCTCCCCGTGCCACGACGGATGAATCCAGCGCCCACGCGGTTGTCAGATCCCAATGTTGCTTCCGTGGCTACAGAGTTAAGGCAGTTCGGCCTTTATAGTGTTTTGATGGATGTCAATCAATTAAGCTATCGAAGCATATATTGAAGCATCTTCTCGTCACTTGACATTTATAGAAGACCCTCTCAACCCACAATCGTTGGTCTCGTGATACTATCTATATCTGTCCCATCACCACTGAGCTGAGTAGAGATCAGACTCAATAATGTAAAATCTTAATTCCTTTAGCTTACATCCTTGGCAAGTTTACGCCCTGTCTGACCAATCTCGCGGCTGACTAGACATGCAACACACTGCGTACAGCACAGTAGCACCCATTCTCCAGCTTAAAAATGCCTGATGATGTGATCGAATGGGGGGAACCCATGTCCGTCCATCACTTAGTGGCTAGAGTCTCGATTGAATCTGCAGTGCCAAGGTCAAGGTCAAGATCAAGTCCAAGTCCGATGCTTACCTTAGTCTACGGCTGATTTCTTTTTATATTTCCAGTCTACGTTTGCCAACAAATCCAATATTTCACTGCTAGTGCAGCTCGGGATGTAATAGAGTCGCCGTGTAAAACTTTTGAGTTTTGCTCACAAACCTTCTTCATCGAATGATTGTGATTCTCCCATTTCTCTTCTTCCCACTATTACTTCGCTTCGACGGATGTTGATCTCTCCAACGGCATGATGGCATCTTGATTTTCACTTTCGGAGTAATACACGGCGGGGTCGACATAGAGATTGCCAGACGTGGTATTTCTGGGTTCATGCAGATCGTCTTGGCAAGAAAAAAGGGTTGCCAGGAACATGGTTGACCCACGCACCTACGTTTCACTCAACCGAAAACACCATCTAATATCTCGTGACTACGGAGGATAAACCCAAGACAGTCTTGCACGTCAGCCATATAGTGTCATGGTCATAGTGCCTCCCGTCCACAAAATGTCTCAATGCAAGATGTTGAATTGATACGTCCTTTTTATGGCGCAACGCCAAGAAGTAGCCATCGCATGAATGCCACTCCTTTGTGAACCACTTGCATCTACCTCCAGCCTCCAGCCTCCAGCCCTCGGCTCATGCAGGTCCCTGCATGTATACTACATACCATTGAAACCTGTTTGATGCTATCGCAGGATGATCCTGCTGCTTGCCATGTTCCACTTTTGGAAATACACACAGAACACGATCCAAAAGTATTGTCGTCAGAGCTCCACATCCACGCCTATTTCCGCATTGGTGTGGCACTCGTGGCTGGTCCTCCCCAATGATCGTCGTCTCAGACTTAGATCTGAACTCGGACTTAGAGGGACTGCTCCAGCATCACAAGGTCCCGAAAGCCGTCCTTCCAGCGCATCATCTGCTCTGTGTCTGGTCTCGGTAGTGGACTTCGTGCAAATCCTCCGTAACCCTTCCACGCCTGTAGTCCAGCCTTTACACCAACCACACCGCCCTGGATCGCCGTCCAGTCGCCCTGTGAGACAACTTCCTGCATCTTTTGTGCTTCGGGAATATTGCCTTCCACGTAAAGTTCCATGGTCCTGATGCATGCCCTCGGGGCAATGTTGGCCAAGCCAGCCAAGGTACCGTGACCGCCGGCAGCCAGAGAAGGAATCAGGAAGTCAGCAGAGCCTGCGAGGACGAGGAACTCGGGCTGCCTTGGGCTGTGTTTATGTTTTGAAAGTTTGCGAGTCGCTGCGACTACCCTGCTGAGCTTCCCCGTGTTGCCGCATGTCAACTTGACGCCTACAATATTCGGGTGCTGTGCAAGAGTGATGATGATATCCGAGGACATGTCCATGCCATTGACAGCGCCAGGGTAGTTGTAGGCAATGATGGGAATAGGAGACTTGTCAGCGACTCGTGTGAAATACTCCAGAATTGTTTCCGAGGCCGGGGCAAACAACGTGGCATAGTAGGACGGAGGTAGCACGAGCGCATAGTCACCGCCAGCCTCCCAAGCCTCGTTGCAGTATTGGATGGTCTCGCGCGTGCTCTGGCTTCCACACCCCACGATGACGGGCACATGCGAGAAGCCGCCGTCAGTCAAGGCTGCTCTTGTGGTGGCGGTGACCAGTTGCCGCTCCGAGTGAGAGAGATGAACGGCCTCTCCGTTGGAGCCCTGTGTAGCAAGACCAGTTACACCGGCCTGAGCAAGTCGCACAGCATGAGCGGCAATTGCGGCGGTGTCGACGTCTTCTGTGTCTGGGTCGAAGAAACACATGGTTGGGACATAGACGCCCCGTGTTAGAGGGCGAGCCACATGCTGCAACTGCACGTCAACCAAGAAGTCTTCTGCAGAAGCGCTGGTGGTGGGTGACGAGGAAGTAGATGTAGATATGGATATGAAGTTTCCGTTCTCGTTGGTTGAGCGCCATTGGCTACTGTCGTATAGCTGGTTCCCGAAAGACCCTGCTGGTGAGGGCGCATCGCTGTGGGGAGGCATGATATCTGGAAGTGGTTGGGATGATATGAGAGGCTATAGGTAGATGAAGGCGCAACCTGTGGACGGGAGACTATATTTGCAGTGCTGAATGAATAGCAGTAGTGTACGCTTTCAATTGATTCAGGAGTAGTAGGAATTGCTGGACTTTATATCCTCCCCTCCAGAGAGCAAAATCTCCAATCCTCTCAATCATACATACATCGCGGCTCAAAGACCTCTCTAGCGACGAATTCACAAAGCTGATAACTCACAACGCTCCAGCGGGGCCACAACAAGTCAACTGATCCAGTTCGTTCGCTCCGAGAGGACGAACAAACCGGTCAGAAAAATGGGCAGCTCCAGGATTGGCAGATTCAATAGGATACTCCGCTTGTATGCGTCTCTCTTTGAGGGGAAGTGCTCACGGGAGTCGCTTTTTGGGGGTAACCGTGCAGAGAATCTGGGGTTGATGGGACCGAGAATCAGGGTCTGAGCCTCCTGACGAGCCTGAAGCGTGGGGTTTAGTTTGAGGCCAGTCAACTCCCGTAATCCTTCCTGTGAGGATAGTTGCCGTAAATACCATGAGATGATCGTGGCATAACTGGCGCTGCGCCTCTTTAGCGTATCATCGGGCATGTATTCATGAAACCTGTCATAGTAAGCTCTAGACTTTGGGCACGAAACTGTATTGTCATTTGTCTCCTAAGTGAGTAGTCCTGGAGGAAACAGGAACTGTCTGTAAATCACTTCTACTAGCCATCGTGATGCTCAGTATTCACTCAGCCGTAGCAGTTGCTCGTGTACCCAACCCAAGAGTCGGCATCATTCCTTGGTCAACTTTAGCTCAGCTGTCAGCTTCAGTGCATCCTGACGTGTCATGTGTTCTTGATAGAACAAGTTTATCCAGCCTCAGGGATCAATTAACCAAATATCAAGCTGGTTGCGGGCTGGTGTCAGCAAGAAACAAGAGTATAATTGCACTACCCCAACTTTCGTTCTGTCAGATTGTTGGCTCTCATGGAGGATATGGACGTAGACATGATCTGTCCGTCATTGAGTCCAATATTAATACCGTCTGAAAGCTATTTCTCGTTGTGAGGCTCAATAACAAGACCTGCTTCAAGACAACAACTCACCTTACAGGCATGAGCATAGAGACGAACAGACACGGAGTTACGGACTTTTGGATATTCTTGTTAGCCAAACAGACCAAGATCAAATCAGGCAACTTTACAGGTTTCTTACTCCCCCTTCACGCAGTCAGGAATACAGCAAGCACAGCTGTACGATGCACTGCGCCGCCTGTATACAGCGGCCACGCATATCATCCTCGCTTACATCAAACGTCTCCTCACCATGCATGCATGCAATACATTCTGGCGGGGGCGGCTGCGCTGATGTCGAGGCACGTTGGGGGTTAAGTATGGCATGTTGTTGACGTCGTGCCTTTGATCCGAACAAATACACAAATTCCTCGGTCTGCACAGGGAGTTCCTCGGGCCATCATCGTCCGAGTTGATGCAATCAATAAGATCTGCCTTGATTCAAGCCATATCGAGGTAACTCTGACCAAAATCGTTCATTCATAAGTATGCCCGAAACATCTATCGCAATGCCAAGAACCCACTGCCTCATGCTTGCCAGTACGCCATGTAGGTACGCAAGAAAAAGAAGTCAATATTTTATACAATAACCAGTTCGTCATCGTCGTCGTCAAGCATGACCCGTCGGTCGAGGAGTTCGTCCCCTAGACTCTCCCTCCCAGCTTCTCGAATACCCTTATCTGTAACGAAGCGAGTCTTTTTCCGCACTGGCGGCTGCCCATCCTTACGCAGTTTCTCACCGTCCTTCATCTTGGAGAGCTTGTCCGTAAGACTACTGCCCCAGCCAAAAGCCGACGGTCCATTGTTTGTCGTCGAGCCGACTTGAGAGCCGGCTTGAGAGCTGTCGGGGCGTTTTCGCTTGACAGGACTGAGATGAATGGTGGAATCCTTTCCCAAAAGTCCAAGTGATTTTGCGTCCGGCCTATAAATCTCATCTGCCATATTTGCAGAGTTTGATGATTGTGAAGACACGCCCGCGGCCGGAAGTGTTGAAGTCCGTGAACCAGCATATCGCATGTATTCCCTTCCGGCCGCGTTACCGACTTGACCAAGCCTTTTCATCATCTCACGCTCTCTTTCCTTCGACTCGAGATCTCTTTTTATGAACTCTGCTCTCTCTTTTCGGTCATTCGGGGTTCGATCCTTTCCATCGATCAGGTCTGCTGTACTCATGGTACGTGAGGCAAACCAATGCGTTTTCGTTTCCCAGTCATACTTCTTAGCCGACTCTTCCTTCTTCTTTTCGGCGCCCCAGCCATACACTTCATTCGACTTGTTTTTCCTGACACCAAAACTGCTTCCGTTCACTTCCATCCTTGTCGATCGCTGTTTGCGAATGGCTTCGTTAGAGTGAAACTCACAATGTTGAGTCCGCTTCTTGTTGATCCAAACGCCACACAAATCCCCATCCTTCTTGACCGATTGGCAACCCCCTAGATCACGAGACGTGCCAATTTCAACAATCGAGTCATCATCCGAATTGATGACCAGACTAAATTTGCCAGTGTCATGTCGTCCGGGTGGGGGTGGCATGATAGTAGGGTTGAGAATGCCAATGACAGTCCCCTCGGTAAGCTTCCAGTATCTTGTGAAGCCAGAATTAAAAAGGAAAAGGTCCAGTTCCCATTCTAGATCGACCAGGGTCATGACCATGTATTTCCCTCGGTCTTCTGTCTTCCCATTCTTCTGTGTAGGCTTATGAGCCCTGGGTTCTGACTTCTTTGCCAATATGCCAAATACCACAATGTCCTGTTCGATATCGGGCAGAGCAAAGTCCGGTGCTTTGACATCCTTGAGCAGATCCTTGATCATATAGGCCTTCTTACCTGATACATGTCGAGCAAGGACGCCGTGGGGCAGAATCCTCTTGGACAGGTGAAAGCTAGAATATGGCTCAAATCCAGCAGCTTGATCCTCGGACATTTCGCCAGGGGGCGTCTCCTTCTTTCGGGTCAATGCTGTGGAAGCTGAGGCTGGGCTATCCATATTAGGGGCTTGGATATTGGGCACGGTGTAACTCCGTTGCAAGCGGCCTGGAGGATTAGGCTTTCCCAAGACCTCCTCCCTTGAGAAAGACGGAGTTTGAAGTGGCTCATCAGGAATTTCGACAGCTTTCTTCTTGTACAGTTCCATCTCATCCTGGCTAATTCCAAAAGTATTCGATCTTAGCTTTTGGATATCTTTCTGCCGCTGAGCCCGAGCAGCCTCATCTGTCCTCACCGATGCCAGCCGTTCGTTGAAGCTCAAAGGGCGTGTTTCTGACGAGAACGAAGAATTGGCGCTTCCCGTAGTCCTCGATCTTCGCAAATAACCCGTATGGCCAACATCAGTTGTTGTTTGTGAGTCTTTATAGCTAGGCGCACGCTTCAAAGAAATATCCCGAGCCTTAAGGCCCTTGTCAATACCTAGCAATACTCTGCTAGGGGAAGTTTGCGTTTGGGGCTCTTGAACCCTTCTGACCGGAGACGCGGGTACTTGGACAAGATTTTGTTGTAGAGTTGGTTCTTCTCTCGTGGGAGTTGCTGCACGCCTCGAACGGCTTGGGGCTTGGGTTGATATCACAAGCTCCGAAGTAGTCGCATGTAGGTGCTCAACACTCTCGTCCGTCTTTTTCGTCTTGGCGGCTTGCAGCTTCTTCAATTTAAGCCGCGCCTGGATCTCTTGGAGCTTCAACTGCAGCGTTTCCTCGTCTTCATCCTCATCGTCGTTTTCAATCTCGGCCATAAGGTTCATCGAGGGCAGGTTGCGGCCTCTTTTCGACGGCGAAGGTGATGGAGATGTCATCATCTGTCGGTATCGTTGTCGTCCGCCCGGTGTGCTAAGCAGAGCTTCATGTGGAGATCTCGGGGGCCATTGGGTATCGCTTCCTTGTTTTGCTGGGGATGCTGCGGTACGTATGGTTAGTGAATTGTCGCAAAGATCTTTAAGCTAAGCGATGTTGTCTCACCTGGAGCCATGACGATGCCTGGAACAGTAATCTGAGCTTTAAGCTGGTGGCCCAGAAACCGGCCCCGATAGTATGCAGTTAGTTAGTCGCTTAGAAGGATTGAGTGTAAGTGCTGGGTGAGTCCTGTAGCATATTCCCAGTTTTGTCAGGGAGGTAGGTATTGGCTATGCGAGGCGGCAGCCATTCAGCTTAGTCGCTGTTGGTGAAGAAAAAGATGCTGTAACTGCGATTTTCGGTTGTTGATGCAAGGAATGTTAGGTTAAGCGGTGTTGGATTGGACATCGACGAGGGGGCATCCACATGCCGGACGGGCACCGTTAAAAGTTAGGCCCTCTGGAATATGCGCTGGCTGGTAACTGGCCAGTGCTGGCTGCTGGCTGCTGGCAGGGGCTGTGGGGGTCTTGGCGCGCCAGCCTCGTCTAGTTGATCCGCTAAATTTAAGTCTGTCGTAACCCCTGCAACCGTCGCGTGAAGTCGCGTCTCACCGTGTTTAATTCAATGTCGCTTGCATCGCATCTTAGCATTTCCACTCTGTACTTCGTATCAGACACGGCAATCTTCTTTGGAACGCATCAGCCTCTCGATCTTGTACCCCATTTCTCTTTTGTATTACCTTCAGAATAGCGCTGTGTATATACATTCTTAATTCATCCAACGCAAAACCTCACAATGGCAAGGACAAGATCGACCAAAGCTGCTCCAGCAGATTCTAAAGTTTCAGAGCCCAAGACCACTACTTCCAAGTTCAGTCTATCCCCTCGAGCAGAGAACCCTTCGAAGGTCTTCATTCTTCCCTCCAAAGCGACATCCGAAGCGCGTATTGTCACTCTTCCCAACCCCAGACATGGCCGACCCGTGAGATACCTGGTGTGTCCAGAGACAGGCATATACGAATTCACCAAGGTTGCGACACCAAAGACGATGCCTCGAAGCTGGCTTATCGAGACCACGTCAGACTCTATTTCTACAGATAATGCCAACAAAACTGGGGTGTCAATGGGCCAAGATCTCTTTCTGGCTACCATAATTGACCCCCTTTTCCTCGTTCTCCCGGCGTTGGCTGAAACACAATCCAAAAGTTCAGGAGAAAAACGGCTCTTCCTTTCTAGCGATGATCACTTCGACAAGCTGCCCCAAGACTCCTCACACCTATCCGAAATACTGCGGTGCCCTAAGACACGGAAGCTCATCGAAAGCCGAATGGCTGTGGTTTGTGACACGGTCGAGGCAGGGGACGAGAACATGTTCCGGATAAATGAGAATAAACTCGCCGAGACCATCCTGAAGAAGGCAAAGAGGATGCGCGAGGGTGGCCTAGCTCCAAGTATGGAGGAGAAGTTTGTGAAGAAGGCGCTTGAAGCACCCATTCTTGTACAGAAGCGACAGAAGACGGAGACTCTCACTACAACAAAGACGGAATCGCCGACAACGACTGCGGACTCGAGCGATTCCCAATCGACCGTTGCCACAGCGGAAACAGAAGTCTCTCAGCCTTCGACCACAGCCACGTCTTTTACGGAAGAGACGGTCACAGAAAACATCGTCAGCGCCATTGAGGCGTCTGCTGGGATCCTGGAGCTCCAGAGGTTACGCGTCGCTTTTAGTTTCATCTGTTCAAGCTACGTTGCTGCAACTCTTACTGCCCAATTGGAGAACGTTCTGAAAAAGGAGGCCATGGTGGATTTCACGCCTTTGGATGAGTACCTGGCCAAACTCGCCAAACTGCGTGCCGAAGCTATGGCCGCACATTCTATCGACTACTCTCGCAAGCGTGGTCTGGATGAGGAGGAAGACGAGGCTCTTGTCAAGAAGAGAAAGATGGAGGAGGAAAAGAAGAAGAAATCGCTGGAGAGCAGGGGAGTTCGGGATCTCAAGAAAGTCAACACCACAGGCATGAAAAAGATGAGTGACTTTTTCAAGAAGAAGTAATAAGAAGAAATTCTATCGGGTATATGTCATGAAAGCGTAAGATGAACCGGACTGGGTCTCATTTGGTCCCTCTAGCTCGACGCGCACCAAAACCTCGACCAATGTTAGAGGTCCCGCGACTCGGTATACTCGATGTGCTGTTTTGAGATGTGTAGCTTGAGCTAGCTCCCCGTGAGGCGACCCGGCCTCGTGCCCTGGTGGTGCCTCTGACTCCTCTGGCTCCTCTTGTACCTCGCGGGGGTGCGGCTGTTGTCAGTCTCCGTTGTTCCTCTTCTTCGCGGCGTTGTCGTAACTGCTCGCGCCTTTGCTCTTCTTCAGCAGCCCTTCGCTCAGTAGCCTGCTGTTTTTGAAAGGCCTCAGCCTCCTGTTCGGCAATGTCTTCAGTCGCGCCCTTCCATCCGGGGTCCAGAAGCAATCGCTGGTTATGCTCGGTCTGTGATAATATCCGCGTCCAAGTGTTGAGGAGAACAGAAGCGTTATTTACCGTGCTCAATACGGTCTGTGGTGGTCAGTGGATGTATAGCTAAAAGATGGTGCGAGGGAAAACATACGTTCATGTTCCCCCCTGCACGTTCCAGTGTTGAAATTACGCCCTCGAGGGATTCATTGATACCCCGAACACCTTCAAGTTCCTTGCGCAGTGCGACTTCATGGTCTATAGGCTCTGGGCGCTCCTGCGTTGGGGTCTTTGGTGTTTTTGGGGTTCTGGGAGTCCTTGGACGAGATGTCGGTGGGCCATCTACGTGTGATGGAGATTCCCAGATATTAGACTCTGTATATTCGGTAGTGTCGTCGGCCATGGCAGGTAGCTATAATATGCAGGCGGGACCAGTACGCAGGGGAATCGTCTCGTCGACTACTTTGGAAGCGCCGGTCTATGGTCGCAGCGAGGTCGAATGTTTCGAGACGTCCACGTTTCGAAAATCGTGTAGACAATCGTTGTGGCGTATGCAGGGTCAAGGTCGGCGCTTGCTACCTTGAATACCCAGCGATGGGTTGCCATACAACGACAGCCTTATTTAATTCATGAGGGGCGCTTCTATTGTTCCCACCTTTGCTTAATTCAATGCTCGTAGCTGTACTCTGATTGGCTGTGATTGTCGCGTAGCAAACGCGTGGGAGAGGGGTTGCTCACCTGGCCGACGCGTTGAGGTTCCAAGTGGATCGGTAGTTTTAGTGGGTAAACCCTGGTCGCACGACCAACAATAGGGAGGCTGGGAGGCTGGTGCACGCTCCAGGGTAGATTCTGTCCCCAGCCACTTCACTCACCTGTACTCTTCTCTTCATTCAAATGTAAACATCTTACCCTACAAACCCCCATCTCTGAACCTGCCACTATCAACCACTAGCAAGCGACTTTCATCACTGCGCAATCCTATTGTTATTTACCAAAACTATATACCCCTTTTGCAGATATTCACTGCAAGTCGCCGAATCAACTGCGTTGTTTATCACGTCACCCAACGGAGCCAATTCAACACAACTCTTCCAGGTAGACCTGGCAGTCATCGAGGTCATACTTTGAGTCTCAAGTCGAGATAATCTTTCGACGGTTAAGCCTCAGCAATCAGCGGAAAGCCCCCAACGGTCGCAATCGACAATAGGCACTGCCGCACACCTGTCAAGATGGCCGAAGCACACGGCTCTACCACTCCTCCACCGCCCTCCCGCATCCGCATTCCGCCAACTCCTCGCCTCGGATACCAGGATAACTGGGAACCATTTACTCCCCGCAAGTCAGCACGGATTTCATCACAGCGAACAAGGACTCCATCTCCCGGTGCATCAGATCGTCAATTTCAATCACCGCACACTACCAAAAAGTCAAACAAGCATTTGAGCGCCGCTATCCCATCTCCCATGCCGCATAAGAAGCGCATGCCCGGCAGTGGTTACGTTCGCCGAGCAACAGAAAACATGCAAGGGGAATCTTCTCGAGATGGCGCTGACCGTCGTGCTCCTGAGCGATCCAACGCTTCCCTCTTTGGTGCCGCTGGCATGCTCCCCACTCCGTCAAAGACTCCTCAGAAGCCTCCCAGCGAAAAGAAGACGGCGCATATCAAATCAGTTGCCCGCAATTTATTCAGCTCTGATGCCGATGAAGCTTCTTTGACTCCTAGGAAGCGACCTCTCAAGAAGTACAGCGGCAATTCATTGGAGAGCTTTGCCGTGGAGGAGGTTGAGGAACCTATTGAGATCTTCACCGATACCCGTGATCGAGTTCCTGTTCGTGATGTGAGCCAAGAGAACCCTTTTCTCACATCAGAAAATCCCTTATTAAGCGACGCGCCCCGAGCTGAGCCCACCAGACGTCACGATAGGCGCAAGGTCAAGGTCCCCGGGGAGGGCATCAAAACTGTCGACGAGCTTGCTGACCGTAAAGATGGCATGGTGTACACATTGTAAGTTCCTTATTCCATCAATCATATACGCAAATGCTAACCCGAACAGCCGCGGAAAGAGATTCTTCCGCAAGTGGTCTGAGCATGAAACCGAGGATCCAGATGAGCTCCAAGCCGTGGAAGAGGATCCTGAGGCTCATTTAACCAGACCTCTGACTCGAGCCTCTATCAAGCCCTGCCTACTGTTCCAGAAGACCAAGACAGATGAGCAGATTGAAGAGGAAGAGGCCGCTACTGAAGTGGAGGACAACGAAGAGGAGCTGGATATCCCGGCGACGCCATCGATATTCACGAAAGAGCGTGCAATCACACCTGAAGCACCTAAATTCGCTCCGGCTTCACCACCCTCAACTCGAAGAGTGACTCGATCCACCAATAAGCTAGGTGATGAAAGCACCCCTATCAAGCCACCTGGCAAACGAAGCCCTTTCGACTCTTGGCGTCGAACTAAGGAGACGGTCAAGTCACCGTCGCGCAAACGATCCGGGGACAACATTGACACTAGGGAAACTAAGCGCAGCCGCGTCTAGACCTTCTTTCAATGTACAGGTTTTGCATTTGCTTTCTACTACGATATTGCATCACAGCCAAGTGGCTCTCCACAACCTTTGATAATTCTGCATACGGTTACCCCTGCCTTTTCACATTGCAATGGAAATCGGGACTGGCTTTACGGCGTTGGATGGAATTAGAGCGTCAAAAGGATTTGGCAGGCTGTCAGGGACGGCGAAATGTATCGCGTTGATGGAAAGACGACGTATTGATTGATTGATACCTGAAGTGGCCTCGTCTGGGGTAGAGAGGATGGAAGCCCAAGTCTGTTTCGGTTTATTATATCTGAACTGGCTCGGTATCGGCTGGTCTGGTTCGATGAGGGTTTTTCCTAGGTGCGTTTTCGATTCTGTGAGACCCGGTTTTTAGGTAGATAATTTTTCATGATTAAGTCGAATAAACCAGACAAGTTCATGATAATTACATGAATCTCACCCCTGTGCCCGTGCTTCCCAATACCAGTCGCCAATTGGAAGCCATTCTGTGACGTGTTTGACGTGCTTAGCGCTCTGCCCCACGTGCCCCTCACCCTTTGCGATTTCGTTCTGACATCCATCAAATACTCTCGATAGTTTCAAAGGCATTGGAGGTACGTTGATGAGCCCTCTCTTCTCTTCCTTGCTGCCTGCCCGTCGCAACTAGAGAGGAGCCATACTAACAACCGGAACAGTTTCGTATTGACCTTGTGCCTTGCTTGTCACTATAGCTCAAGATGCATATCCTCGTTACCAATGACGATGGGCCGCCGTCGCCTCATTCTTCTCCCTATGTCCACTGCCTCATTCAACAGCTCCAGCAAGCTGGTCACACTGTCTCTGTCTGCCTGCCTCACACCCAGAGATCATGGATTGGGAAAGCACACATGATTGGACAGACTCTCAAACCTCTGTACTACCGGCCCTCAACTGTTG
Source organism: Fusarium nurragi (assembly GCA_012977755.1). Lineage (NCBI taxonomy): Eukaryota > Fungi > Ascomycota > Sordariomycetes > Hypocreales > Nectriaceae > Fusarium > Fusarium nurragi. The sequence continues at coordinate 67,771 of JAALXI010000147.1, read as the reverse complement.
TCCACGGCGAGGATTCTCCAGGCACCACTCATCATCGACCCTCTCCTTCAGGAGACGTTGAAGAATGGATCTTGATTGACGGAACACCGGCTTCTTGCGTCCAGATTGGCCTTCACCACTTCTTCCAGGATCGTGGACCTGTTGATCTTGTTGTTAGCGGACCCAACTACGGCAGAAACACCACTGCAGTCTTCGCTTTGAGCTCGGGAACGCTAGGCGCCGCCCTGGAGGCTGCTGTTTGCCAGAAGAAGTCAATTGCCTTGAGTTTTGCTTTCTTCACTAGAAACCATGACCCAGTCATTATCGAGGCAGCTTGCCGACGTAGCGTCAAGGTCATTGAGACACTCTACAAGCAGTGGCCTACAGATGGCAGCGCAGACCTCTACAGCGTTAACGTACCTCTGGTGGAGGGTCTGGAGAAGAACAAGACCATCTGGACAAACGTCCTGCAGAACTATTGGCGAGAAGGTGGCTGCTTCCAGGAGATTGAAGGTGAGGCAGGCGACGAGAACGAGGAAGAGGAGAGGATACGCGAGGGAATAGGAGGGGAAGTGGACGATGCAGCTCGACCTAGCTCACGAAAAGGACATGCTCACAAACACTTCAAATGGGCGCCCAAGTTCACTGATGTGTACAAGAGTGTTGAAGAATCCGCACCTGGCAATGACGGATGGGCCGTCAAAGAGGGACAGACAAGGTATGCTTGCTTGCTGCGTGAAGTCAACATTGCTGACTGGCTCAGTGTCACTCCCCTAAAGGCAAACTTCATGCATGGTCCTGGAGATTGGAACCAAACAGAGCTTGAACTGTAAGTACCCTTGACCGAATGATATGTGAAGGGCAAAGCTAGGAGAGGAGCACAACGCCTGTATTCTACCAATATTACCAATAGATACATTCTTACTGTTGATAAAGGGACTCCGGTTTAGAGGAAAACCAAGCCAAGCAAGGGGTGGCATTGAGGCAAAAGGACCTTTTGGTTCAAGCCATCATCTCCTACGAAGACTCTTACGTTCAGCCGCTTATCCTTTCCGCACTAAATGCCTTATTCCCCGAGGGTGTATTCAATGTGATTACTGAAGTGCCGGAGTCTGACGAGCCAGCTCTTGCAAAGATTGTTCCCTCGGGCGGAAATGTTCTGCAGATCACCGCGTACGAGACCATCGACTTTGAGTATGCTGCCAGCCATGAGCGGACAACTCTCATCAACAGCTACATGATTCGAAAAGCCCTTATCCGAAAACACTTCCTGTCCACTACTGTTGACCACTGGGTGGCGAAGCATCCCGAGTCAGTCCTGAAGACGCACATCAAGCGTAGCGAAGCTTTTGAGGTTGACTTTGCGGAGTTTCTGGATGATGCTTTGGTGGAGGCTTTTGATCTCCGGGAGAGTATGGATTGCAATGAGGAGCAATCAGACCCCAATGCAAAGGAGTGGTGGATCCTCAAGCCAGGAATGAGCGATCGGGGCCAAGGAATTAAACTCTTCAGTTCGATGGATGAGCTCCAAAACATCTTTGACATCTGGGAAGAGGATCAGCCTGACACCGACGATGAAGAGGAGGTTGCTGAGAAGGACGATGATGGTGACTACATCACAACTTCACATCTACGACACTTTGTCGCGCAGCCATACATTCACCCGCCTTTACTGGTTGATGGCGAGAAGCGCAAGTTTCATATCCGCACGTATGTGATGTGCACTGGAAGCCTTGACGTTTGGGTTTACAAGCACATGCTTGCACTCTTCGCCGGAAAGCCTTACACTGCACCGGCAGATGCACCAGATGACATTGAGTCTTTCCTTACAAACACATGTCTTCAAGACTCACCAAACGAGAACACCGTTCGTCGCTTCTGGGACTTGCCCCTGTCGAGCAACATGCGCGACGACATCTTCCGCCAGATCTGCGACGTGACTGGGGAGATTTTTGAGGCTGCGGCAAAGGCCATGCCCATCCACTTCCAGACGATGCCCAATGCTTTCGAGGTCTATGGGCTGGATTACCTTGTGGATGCCCAAGGCACTGCTTGGTTGCTCGAGATCAATGCTTTCCCTGATTTCAAGCAGACTGGAGGTGACCTGAAGGAGATTGTGTCTGGGTTCTGGAAGGGTGTGATGAGGCATGGGGTTGCACCATTCTTCGGACTTGAGAGTTCGATCAAGGGTCAGGTGGGTGCCGAGGACATGGTTCCTGTCCGTAAGGTGGACTTGGGACGGCGATAAGGCATACGTTGAATGGTTTCAAAGTTGGAAGAAGGATTACAGGACCGGCAGCTGCCGTCTCACACTTACACTCGGGGAGTCCAAAAGTTCTATATTTTACGCGCAAGCCATACGGGCGGTACCGTGATGGCATGGTTACAAAGTAAATTATAAATCACAAAGTGAGCGTAGCATAGCCTCTCTCGTTGCCCGGCCTCCGCTATCTCAACATCCACCAACCCAACCGTCTCGGTACAAGATGAACCTGTTGATGAAAGTTGGAACGATGCACAACTAGCGAGGTTTGGCTGCGTATGTAGCATGTATCACTGTAAGTTGACAACTAAAAGTCTCATATCACAGAGAACTTGTTATGCAACGAGGAGAAACGGACCTCTGCTGATTTGGGGGTTGGAGAATACACAGCCACAATACGGTGGAGTGTGAGTGGGATGCATGCGGCCTTTTGATGATGAATAGAGATTTAAAGTTGCAGGGAGGCGTCAATAAGGCAGTTGTGTATTTGCCGTGCCGCAGTGAAGCAGGGACCTTTAGCTGTAGAGGAGTTGGTTTCATCTGCAAAAGGAAGTCGGGAATTCCACAGCGGATGAGATGTGTTACTGTAAGTGTCATCGCGGGGATGTTATCGTAATATATATCAGGGATTTTGTAATTCATGGGGTTTCCAGGTAGATTACTTACGTGAGATTGGTGAGATGAGATCTCGCTGCAGTGATATATGGTATGAATCGGTATGCAGCAGTTGAGGTTTCACCAGGATATTATCTGGGCGAGCCTTACGTGGAATCAGTCAGTCTCTCGAGTCATCACGTCTGTAAGGTCCCTTCAAGGCATTATCTCGGGAGTTTCCAATTTTGTCTTATTTCTATGCAATATCGAGCACCGGCAAGTAGCCTTGGATGTTCACGCATAGAGTCAGGCTTTAATCTGCCTCACCAGAAGCGAGTGTAAGCTAATGGAGTTCACTACTGTCAAATTACACGATATGTCCGAGGACTAGCATAAGTTCCCGTTCGACCATGCTGGCTAGGAGGCGAAGCGTGTACGTATTCATGGTTCGGAACCGCAGCTATCCGTACGGTGTATTCTAATATGCCTTGGCCTAAGGACTAGTCGTATCGACACGGCATCTGGGCCTCAGGCCTTGCTCTCCATGTTGGGCTGAATATGAAGCCAGGCAATTGGTAGTGACGCATCAGAGCTGGAGTATCGACCCCGATTCCCTCGTTGACTGTGGCTTAGATAAAAGTTTGATCTTGGGTCGCAAGCTGTACAGCTACAATGGAAAGAATAACTAGTCCTCGCAACCCAATTGGTTGGAAGAACTTGAGCATGAATTCACAAGCACTGCCTACTGGATCATCTGTAAGCGATTTGTGCGAGGTCGGGGCGTCGCCGGCGTTGTAGTACACATACTTCGGAAGCCATCTCGGCCAACTAGTGAGGCGAAGCAGAGCTCCTAAGTAGGTAGCTTGATAACTGAAAGCTTAAGACGCCGCTTTACAACCTGTGACCTGAAAGTACAGAGTACGACGAACGCTATTTTCCAGGTCGAACCGAACAAATCATGGCAATCTGCGTATTCGCGTATTCTCTCGACGGGGGCTGAGCAATGCCACCAAGAGAGGTGAAAGTCACTAGCCGAAACCTGACACTTTAACTTGACACTTTAGAGTAGTATACCTCCTGGATGTGTTCTGATGTCGGTCCGGAGATTTTCTAAACTCTGTTGAGCTTGTCTTGGCTCGACCCGGCTTGGCTTGTCTTGGCTCGATACTCAAGACCCTTGCTGCATAAGCTGGCGGACGAAGGATTTCTGGGCAGAGGCCCAAGGTCGAAGCTGATTGGCTGTCGAATTCAAGATTTCACTACCCAAAAGAGACGTGGTCAACTCTTTTTCGACGACGACTGTGAAGTTTGAATTGTGAGATGATTCCAAATTTGCCTGCTTCTCAAATTTGATACGTTGGGAGACGGGCATGCGTTATTGACTCATGACTCACTGCACGTCTGGTTTTTCAAACGTTCGATGTGTCCTACAAGGGCCGATCTACAATACTTATCAAAGCCCAGCAGCCCTGGCTATTGGGTAGACATGTGGCTGTGCAGCAACACCCGCCACTTTCAAGTTTCGTGCTAGAGCGTTTCACTGCCAAAAAGGCCTCCCACTAGCCACTAGCCACTACCTTACGTAGTGAAGGCAATACCCGTGGGAGGCCGGGAGGGTAATCGTCCCCGTCTAAAGTTTGTATGATGGGCCAGTGATGTTGGGATCGTCGGTGGGTAGTGGCCAGGGACAAAAATGCCAGATCCGTTCATGATCGACATGCAGCGCCATTTGTACACGCTTTACAGTCAAGACTGCCTTGCTGTGGTGAGTTGTTATGCCTTGGTTGCTCCTTCAAGCACAACTGCTCGTCACTGAGCACACCCAGTTGGCTCATTTCAACAATCACCAGACAATCTCGGTTCTTAGTCATTTAAGGAACAAGGCTTGTGACGGGGGCTGAAATAACTGGAGAAGCACCCCGTCCAAAGATTAACAAACGAAGCTTGACCCGGACAGTGGAGCCCGCCAGCATTGTAATTGGATGGTTCTCGAATAGCGTAGTGGGTCGTCGAACTGGCTGATTCAAGGTCTCCTGGACAGGATCAAACCCGACGAGCTCTAATTCGAGCGTAGCAGCATCCCCTGAATACGACTTTGCAGGCGCACTTTTGTCCTTCCAAGTCATCAGGGAAAGGGATGATATCCACATCGAATGCTCAACAATCTTCGTGGCAAGGAAGAAAGGAATTTTCAGGACAAGTCACTGGAGCCGATGTACAGCTTGATATGTGGCTGTCTTCCAGGCCGGAATGCACGGTCAAGCAATCTAAGCAAATAAGCTCATCAGCCGCCCGACTACGCGAGAGCCCGCATCTAGGAAAGCAAGGGTTGGCAAGGATCCAATTTGCCAGGCAATTTTTCCATAGGATTAGAAGTACGCCGTACGGAGTCCAGTCTATACGTACCTATGCTAGCTATGTCATCTCCCAGCGCCGTAGGGTTTTGCTCCTGTGGGAGAAGTTGCTCGCGCAAGAGATTTCTGACTGTGAGAGGCCGGGGTTCGAGATTGGTTTCATGGACTAACCACTCCGTCTGGGCTCTTAATAGGGGTGAAAACTGGACCAAGGCAGGATCCACGGCTAACAAGAATAGCATCGCGTCGTCATATCGACCACCATGGCCAGACCAGCGCGTAATACAATATGCTCCGGCCCAGGGCTTATCCAAGCTATTGCCTTTTGCCTATCTCGTTACCAGCGTTGACAGACATGCTCAGCATGCGACGTCATTGTCCGTGCTTGATACTAGTATAGTAGTTCGATGAAAATAATAAGAGAGATTATGTCTCACAGATATTTTCCAGTTATGTAGTTACTTTCCAAATTGACTGAGTTAAGTATAGAAGCTAACAGCATAACTCGGTGTGTGATATAAAATACTTCCCTGGAGATATAATAAAGTAGCAATGATTGGCCTCGAATCAAGGCAACGCTGGCTTCTCCTTGGATAAAGCCGCTCTGTAAGCGCGCTTACTCGGCGCCAAGGCATGCCAGTGGCGACTCAGGACAAGTCAAACTCGAAGAGTGCAACGCGCCCTGGCGCCGATAGATTCTAGGGCCTTGGCTCGCTGACCCTGTCGCTTCTAGACGGACCTGCCAAGACGGGATGCTCAGGTGAGCGTGTGTACACTGTGGCGACATGGGACGATAAGCTCCCTCACGAATTGTTGGGCACAACAACAAAGCCGAAAGCTGATAGAAAACGTCACCAATTTGCCCTCAGTCAGTTGAGTTTGAGAAAACACAGCCTCTTTCTCAAAGCGTAAAGACGGTAAAGGCGAGAGGCCGCCGTGAAAGATCTCTCAGGAGACCATAGCTTTCAGCATTGATTTGACGGAGATGAATGAGTGTTGGCTATGCAGGGAACAAACAGACTGAGGCATACACAAGCAAAGCTATATGTCGATGTGCACTCTAGCAATTTTGGCTTGGTACTCGAGAGACATTCCGTACGGATTTATTACGATGGAAGTCAATTGCAGCCAATTAACGTTAGTAAGTAAAGGAATCACAGGGCGTATCCTAATCCTTATCCAAAGGTATTAGAAGGACTTCCGTTAATAATGACTGAGCACCTGCCCTGGTCCCTGTAGGCCCGGACGGGAGTTCGAGGTGCTCCATTTTGGTTAGACTCATCAGGTACGTACTACCATTGTGAACATGGTTAATATGCAAGTAGCCAATCAGTGATATTCTTCGATTTGCACTGCCTCAATCATTAACAACGAAAGAGCAGTCAAGCTCAGTCGAGGCGAAAATCATGCTCTCCACTTCCACTTCCATTCGAGCCAATTCATTTCTCCTCAATCTTCAACTGAACCTTTGGTTGACTTTCTCTTCTCTTGTTGGCCATGATTAAGTTCTTGAGAGCTTAATCCTCCGACTTTCTTCTGCCTCTTACGGCTTCTTCTCTAATTCTGGCTACTTTTCCGTTTACTTAAACAACATCGCCCCATGCGCTCTTGCTGGCTCCACGCCCTCTTCCCTTAAAACTCCCTTACTCAACAGTCAACATAATTCCCTACTGGCATCGAGACGACACTTTCGCCGCTGCATAGCCTCACTCTTGATTCGCTGTCACTTCCCCGGCTTCAAGGCTAGGCTGTCGCTCATTGCGGCACTGCCCAACCCAACATGGCTGATCACGATGATATTCCGCCTATAAGGCGTCGCGCGTACGTGACTGAGGCCGAGGTCCAAGGGGGCCTCCCGGCAATACATATCTTTATCATCTCTTGAATGCTGATCAATTTCTCAGTCCAACCATCACTATCGATACAACTGCTGTCAATCCTAATACTTCTACCGAAGCTCCCCAGGAATCACAACCTCCCTACATGCAAGACGACGCAGTCAGCCCTACAACAACACCCGATCCTGCGGCCACCAACGGCATGTCGCAACGACCCCCGAGACCCGAGTTGAACACTTCTATGTCCTTTGAGAATCGAGACAGTAGCAGACCAACAAGCCCTCACAATGTTTCAAGCCCGGTGACATCAAAGTCAGGGGACCGGGGTATTGGATTCCTGTCCGTGCCTATGAACCACCGATCGCGACAAAACTCCGTCGACTCTGACGATATGTCACGATCCGTTTCTTCCCACGGAGATACTACTGTCGTGGCGTCAAATTCGACACAAACAGATACGCTTAAGGGTTCCGAGTATGATCATAAGAAGATTATCAACGACGAGACCGCCCTGAAGCCAGACACCGGTACCGAGCAGGATTTTGAAGTGGAAAACAACCCCTTTGCCTTTACACCCGGCCAGCTGAACAAAATGTTTAACCCCAAAAGTCTTTCGGCCTTTTATAAGTTGGGTGGCATCGATGGTATCGAAAAGGGTTTACGATCTGATCGAAAGGCCGGTTTAAGTACAGATGAAAGAGGTCTGAGTGGACATGTTTCGTTCGAGGACGCAACGTCTAAGAAGCAAATTGCTCGCGACGACCACTCTGCTTCACAATCAGGTGATGGCTTCGCCGACCGACTACGCGTTTTCAACGACAACCGGCTACCCGAGAAGAAGGGCAAGAGCCTTTTGCAGCTTATGTGGATTACATACAACGACAAGGTTTTGATTCTGCTGTCAATCGCTGCCGTCGTCAGTCTTGCAGTCGGTCTATACCAAACATTTGGTGGAGAGCATAAGCCGGGTGAGCCCAAGGTCGAATGGGTCGAAGGTGTTGCGATTATTGTCGCCATCGCCATCGTCGTTATTGTCGGATCTTTGAACGATTACCAAAAGGAACGCCAATTCACCAAACTCAACAAGAAAAAGCAGGACCGTCTAGTCAAGGTAATTCGCTCAGGCAAGACGATCGAACTGTCTGTTTTCGACGTTTTAGCCGGTGATGTGATTCATCTTGAACCTGGAGATTTGGTACCTGTCGACGGAATTCTCATTGAAGGCTTCAACGTCAAGTGCGACGAATCGCAGGCCACAGGTGAGTCGGACATCATTCGAAAGCAATCTGGTGAAGCTGTGTTCAACGCCATCGAGAACCATGACAACCTTAAGAAGATGGACCCTTTCATCCAGTCTGGAGCCCGCATCATGGAAGGTGTCGGCACTTATATGGCAACATCTGTCGGTGTTTATTCCTCTTATGGCAAAACCCTCATGTCTCTGAACGAAGACCCAGAGATGACTCCCCTGCAGGCGAAGCTTAATGTTATTGCAACCTACATCGCTAAGCTTGGTAGTGCCGCTGGTGGTCTGCTCTTCATCGTTCTTCTTATCAAGTTCCTTGTCGGCCTGCCCAACCAGCCTGATTCCGTCTCACCCGCTCAAAAAGGACAGCAATTTCTCAACATTTTCATTGTCGTCGTCACCATTATTGTGGTTGCGGTTCCTGAAGGATTGCCTCTCGCTGTTACTCTGGCCCTCGCTTTTGCGACAACTCGAATGCTTCGAGATGCCAATCTGGTGCGACATCTCAAGGCTTGTGAGGTCATGGGTAATGCGTCAACCATTTGCTCTGACAAGACCGGTACTTTGACCCAGAACAAGATGCAAGTTGTCTCTGGAACGATTGGAACAAGTATCCGATTCGGTGGTTCATTGCATGGGGAATCGAGCGGTGCCTCCACTCCTGTGGACACCAGTGGTGATATCAGCATTGCTGAGTTTGCCAAGATGTTAAGTAACCCCGTCAATGATATTCTTCTCAAGTCTATTGCACTAAACTCGACCGCTTTCGAGGGCGAGGTTGATGGAGAGAAGACTTTCATTGGATCCAAGACTGAGACCGCCCTACTTATTCTCGCCAAGGCTCATCTCGGCATGGGTCCCGTTAGCGAACAGCGTGGGAACGCCAAGGTCCTGCAACTTATTCCTTTCGACTCTGGCCGTAAGTGCATGGGTATTGTTGTTCAGGGCCCCAACGGCAGTGCTCGCCTATACATCAAGGGTGCATCCGAAATCGTTCTTTCCAAGTGCACTCAGGTTCTTCGGGATCCTGCTAACGATGACTCCCTCGCTCCCTTGACCGATGATAATGTCAGCACTGTTCAACAGCTCATTGAAAGCTATGCGAGAAGGTCACTCCGAACGATCGGTATTACCTACAGGGATTTCCCCTCATGGCCACCTAAGAATGTCAACTTTGTCGAAGGTGGCGATGAAGTTGTTTTTGGTGATCTGTTTACGGACATGGTGTTTATCGGTGTTGTTGGCATTCAAGATCCTCTTCGAGAGGGTGTTCCGGAAGCTGTGAAGCTCTGCCAGAAGGCCGGTGTCGTCGTTCGCATGGTTACTGGCGACAACAAGATTACCGCTGAAGCCATCGCAAAGGAATGTGGAATTATTCAGCCTGACTCCATTGTGATGGAGGGACCCGAGTTCCGAAATCTTTCCAAGCTTCAGCAGGAGGAGATCATCCCTCGCCTGCACGTGTTGGCACGATCCTCCCCCGAAGACAAGCGAATCCTGGTGAAGCGACTCAAGGACAAGAACGAGACAGTTGCCGTTACTGGTGACGGCACCAACGATGCGCCTGCTCTCAAGATGGCCGATGTTGGCTTCTCCATGGGCATCGCTGGTACCGAGGTTGCCAAGGAAGCTTCGGCTATCATTTTGATGGACGACAACTTCAACAGCATTGTCAAGGCTCTGAAATGGGGTCGTGCGGTCAACGATGCCGTCAAGCGATTCCTTCAGTTCCAGCTCACGGTCAACGTTACTGCAGTAATCCTCACATTTGTTACTGCCGTTTCTAACGATGAAGAGTCATCTGTCCTGACTGCTGTGCAACTTCTCTGGGTCAACCTCATCATGGATACTCTCGCTGCTCTTGCACTAGCAACTGATCCTCCCCATGACAGTGTTCTGGATCGAAAGCCCGAGCCCAAGGGATCCAGTATCATTTCCATTACTATGTGGAAGATGATTTTCGGACAGTCTATCTACCAACTCGCAATCACTTTCCTGCTTTACTACGGAGGCTCCAAGGGCGTCATCCCTACGAAGAATATTCCTTCTGATGCTGAAGTCAAGACGCTGGTTTTCAACACTTTTGTCTGGATGCAGATCTTCAACCAATGGAAGTAAGTGCCACCACTCCTTGTAGCTCGGCCGAGAACCATACTAACCTTCATAGCAACCGTCGTCTGGACAACAAGTTCAACATTTTCGAGGGCCTCACCAAGAACTGGTTCTTCATTGGTATCAGTGCCATTATGTGTGGTGGACAAATCCTTATCATCTTTGTCGGTGGCGCAGCTTTCCAGATCGCCAAGGAGAAGCAAAGTGGAACACTCTGGGCCATTGCCATCGTGCTTGGCTTCCTATCTATTCCTGTCGGCATCATCATACGCCTCATTCCTGACCGGTTTATGCTGCTTTTGATTCCCGAGTTTCTCAAGAGGCGGGCCAAGAAGGTGCCTGGTCTTACAGTCTCCGATGAGGAGATGAGTCAGTACCCTGAGCCTCTGGCGGACGTCCGCGACGAGCTCAACTTCATGCGGCGCATGAAGGGTGGACGGTTGAACAACCTCAAGTTTGCGATCCAGCACCCCAAGGAGGCCGTTGAGATGGTCAGGTCTAGAAGCCCGTCCCATTCTCGGTCCAACTCGATCAATGCGCCGCAAACGCCTGTTCAGGAGAACCCCTTTGATGGGACACCTATTGGAACACCCAGCTCAAGCAAGGGGCCTCGATCTACAAGGTCACGGTCCAACTCTGCACTTGGAGCTCCCACAGTGATGGCGGGCATCGTGGCGGCAGGTGTGGCGGCAGGCTGGCAGCCAAAGATGCGGCCAGAGGAAGACGGGGAAAACGGCGACGTGCAAAAATAGGCGTTGTTATGTAATTTGATTCGAATTGGGCGCGTGCGAGGTATTGTTTATTAGTATTACTTTGGGTACGGATAGAACTGGTTAACAGGGAATCAATAATCGAAGAGTTTGAGCGACTGAACGCAAGTTTAGGGTCCCCCCATGCAAACGTGAAAGTTATATTGGGCGAATGAATTGAAGAGAGTTGCAGTTGGTCTGAATGTGGCGGAAGCTAATATGGTGGATGATTCAGTGGCCGGTCATAGACTGAGGAGGAATCAGTTATGGCAGAACAGCTGAAAGTTTGAAAGAGGCTCAATTTACTGAACAAAAGAAGATGAATAAGTCAATGGTTTTTTGATAATTAGTTCCCCTCATCAAGAAAATCGCTGTTGGTGTCGCGGGAACAGACGATATGGGTGAGGGTTGATGAATAGGCAGTTATTGTAGCCAGCCAATCAGCAAAAATGGTGACAACCTTGCATGCATCCAATGCCAAACCGACCAGATACGAGAGACGTGGAGAAGGAGGGAAATGGTTCAGACAGGCTGACATAAGATCTAGAGCGCAAGAGAAACGTGCTTATATGAGAGAACATTTGTGTAGAAATAGGCAGTGCTTAGTCGGGACCCAGAAACCTACTTGGTGCAAGGGGAAAAGTCAAATGCGAGGGGAATAATAGATGATATGCCACATACTGCGACAGGAGGAAGGAGGAGAAAAGAGGAGAGGGAGGGCGAGTGAGATTGAGGATGAGATTGAGGATGAGATTGAGATGAGAAGAGGTATTCTTTGAGTAGAGAGACGAGGTTCTATCCATTTGAGTGAAAGCAGTGAATCTCCTTGACCTTATCGGGCCAAAGGTGTAGAGTTTTTCAGTTATATTTTAGCATCTGAGAGCGCCAGGTTATGGTCACTATCACCTAATTTATCACCTACTCCTACCCCAGGGGCCGTCCCCATCCTTTTCTTCCTCTCTTCCTATTTCTCCCCCTCTATCTCCCTCCTTCCAACAACTCGTATTCTTTGACGCGGGCGCGTATAGTTAGAGCATCATCGACCTCTTGTTCCTTAACGAAGCTGTTGGGTGTTTGATTGCCAGAAACGCGTCGCATCGAATCACTCGTATTTCATCTTGTTTGGCTTGATCACAGTGCTTTCCCCCCTGTTGTTGTTATTAGCCTGGGCAGGCAGAGACTATTCGACATTCTCTCATCTTCCTTCCCTGTCGGTCTATATTTTTACCTTATCGGCCTTAGTTGTCGACCTAGGCCTCGCCTTTCCGCCTCTCAGCCATTGCTTCTAGTCTTCTTTTTATTCAACCACCATCCATTTCTCACCCTTTTCCTCCTTCTCCTTCTCCTTCTCCTTCTCTTGCCATTACATAGAACCCACTCTCGGCAGGTCATCGAGCATACTCTAGCTGAAACGATTCTATCCCCTGGTCCTTCAGCAGCAGGATAGAATTCGTCTTCCGCCCATTTAGGTACGATAACGTGTCTGAGTAACATCAGGCTACGGATCCTGTACCTACAGTAACTGCTCTGCTTCCAGAGCCAGGCCAGCGAAGCCAAGAGAAGCCCAACCAAAACACGCGGTTCAGTTTCTCGATCTGGCGTTAATATTAGATCCATATCTTATGCCACCCTCGTCGCTCTGACCCGCTTTCTTTCTTTACAACAACTTTGGACCTCCAACCCTGACACAGCAAAACTTCTTCTTTTCCTTCCCTCTACCTCTTTTTGCCTTCTTCCCTCCGTGCAACCTCATCTCACTTAATCTCCACCATGAACCCGAAAAAGGGTTCCGGGAGAAGTGTCGCCCTCTCCAAGCGAAAGGCTCAACCAAATGCCCTGGACAAGTTGGGCGATAACCCAACTGAAGCTGAGATCAAGACCGCCGCCGCCAACGTGGCCCTCGCTGAGCTTGAGGAGAGGGTTGCCGATACGAGGGAATCGTGGGAGACAGATTCTCTGTTCGAAGATGTTTTTGACGAGTTGAATTCCGACAATACTGTGGCCCTTGATGGTGGGTTGCCCATCTACGTCTATCTATTTATTCACTTTTACTGTGCTAACCATATCCTTTCTGAAAGACCCCAAAGTGTGCACACCGGAGGAAGCTAGCAGGCTTCGCCGGGAGCTCCGAGAGTATGGTCCAGCCGTGTTTTGTCAGCGCACTGTTGATGCTGGCCATTATACCGCCAGAAAACTCCTCAGCGCTTTTGGCATTCGACCTCCCGCTTTTCTAGAGGGCGAATCTGATGACGCCTACTTCAGCTTGTTGTCGCTAGCCATTACGCGTGAGCTGTCCAAGCGCGCCAAGCTGCTGCGCTACAACACGGTTGACGATGCTGTCGATTTAATTGCCAAGAGCAAGAACATCGTTCTCATCACTGGCGCCGGTATTTCCACGTCGCTGGGTATTCCTGACTTCCGTTCCAAGGGAACCGGTCTCTACTCCAAGTTGGAGCATCTTGGTCTCAGCGACCCTCAGGAAGTTTTCGACATTGGCGTCTTCAAACATGATCCCACCATTTTCTACTCCGTGGCCAAGGACATCCTCCCGAGCACTGACCGATACACGCCAACTCACAAGTTCATTGCCATGCTCAATGAGAAGGGGAAGCTGTTGACAAACTACTCCCAGAACATCGACAATCTCGAAGTCAAGGCCGGCGTTCCCAAGGACAGGCTCATCCAGTGCCACGGCTCTTTTGGAACCGCCACCTGTGTTCAATGCGGTTACCAATGCCAAGGAGAAGTCATCTTCCCAGAGATCAAAGCCGACAAGATCCCCCGATGCCCGCGCTGCGTTCAGACTCTGCGCACAACCAGTGGCCAGCCCAAGCGCAAGCGTTCTGCAGGCACAGAGAAGAAGCGAAGACGTTGGAGCGCCGATAGTTCCGATGAATCCGAGTATGACATTCCTACTGCCGGTGTCATGAAGCCTGACATTACGTTCTTTGGTGAGGCTCTGCCTGATGAGTTCTCTCGACGACTCACCGAGAACGACCGCGACAAGGTTGATCTTGTCATTGTCATTGGCACTTCTCTCAAGGTCACGCCGGTTTCTGAGATTGTGTCCTGGCTGCCATCTCACATCCCCCAGATCTACGTGTCTCGTCAAGCTGTGAGCCATATCAACTTTGACATTGATCTCTTGGGTGACTGCGACGTTGTTGTTGCTGAATTGTGCCGCCGTCTCGGTTGGTCCATGGTGCACGAGATGATCCCCGAGAACCAAAGGGTCGATGTGCGTACCGAGCCTGGCTACAAGAGTCGTCACGTATTTGAAGAAAAAAAGCCTCCGAAATAGGGCATTCTAAGAGGAAGCACTCTTTACACACTTTGAACGGTGGACACGGGAGATTCTCATTTTGTTTTACTTTGTTAATTCATACTGTTTGCTGCCTTCTTTTGCTGCAAGCGGACGGCAAGGCGTCTGGAGGAAAGGATATGTCAGCGAAAATGGACGGATACAGACGGAGTAAGGGCGTTTACGGAACCAAACTGTCTGTTGCTTTTGATGTTATACGTCAGAGCCTGATTACTATACTTGCTCATTCTTAATATTTAGATGTGCGTGTTTTCTACGAGTTTATGGATACGTTTCCTTGATTCAGCTTTTGGCAAACCCCACATGCAAGAGAGAAACTCATGATTCAACACCTTTTCGGGGCGGGGCTGTTAATTCGTTGGCAACCCAACCGAGATTGTGGCGTGAAAAAGGAGGGTGGTCAAAACGAGGAATAATGATGTGATGCCGCATACGGTCAGAAGAAATGGCGTTTGGGGATAAATAAGAGGACATTGGCGGATTAAATAAGGGATTGATGATAAGGCTGAGAGTGAACTACCAACAGGACGACTTGTAAGACGCATTTGATGTGTGTTGCACTTCGATCGAGACAAGAGTAAGCTAAAAATGGATGAGTTTTGCTTTCGAGATGATGTTCCGGATCGGCATTCTAACGTTAGTTTACGCCCAATCAGTTGTGCAAACACTACCACGTAAGTACACTGTATTGCAATCGCTGTGACTGGTTAATAGTACCTGCGCGTTGTGGTTCAGCGATGATTTAGCGGTTCACCCAGCGGGTATGTGATATTTGATAACCAACTCGACCGTGGTAATAGCATATGCTGGGGCTTCTATCCTCTACTGATAGCCAGACCAGGTCACTGGCCGGCCACTCTGTCCTTTCAACTATACCTGCATCGCTTTGATAGTATTATGCCAATCATCACTTATATAACAAGCCAAATGTTCTATTCCTAGCCATGCGTATCCACGCTACAACCACAAATACCCTTATCAAAAACTCCAAACTCAAATCAGACTCTCGTATTTATCCAAACCAGACTTTTGCCCTGTGTTGTTCTGTGTGTTGGAGGGGACGTTGCTCGTCGAGCCCATACTGCCCCAGTTCGTCTGCGGCGGGGGTATAGAAAACGATGAAGGAGTGGTGGACGTGTTGCCTGGTGGCGGAGGAAGTGTAAATGACGGCTGACGTGATGTCGAGTTCAACGACATGCTTGTCATTGAAGAGCCCAGGTTGCCTGTAGATGCGCTGATACCGAAACCAGGGGAGCTTCCCCATGGAGTTGATGTGGCCTGTGTAGCAGCTGACCAGTTGATAGATGTCCCAGAGGTAGAAGAAGACAGCGGCTGCTGAGGTGCGAGCGGTTGCGTTGGCTGTAGTTGGCTGGGAGGTTGGAAAGGCTGGCTTGGTGTGGGCTGCAACGGCTGACTGAACTGCGTAGAAGACGGCGTCAGAGCCTCGAATCGACCAAGATCTGGAGTCACGGTCCTGAAAGACGGCGCCTTTTGAGGAGCGAGCTTTGGTATAATATTGGTTGATGGCGGAGGAGGCGTGGACCATGAGAATGTGGGCGCTGGCGTGCTTGATTTAGACTTTGATGGGTCATCCCAGCTAGGAGTTGCTGTGCTTGATCTAGGACTGCCCACGCGTCCCTTGACAAGGCTCTCAAAATCGTCGTCTGTACCTCCGTTGTTCTGGTCAAAGCTCGTGCCAGTGACACCACCAAAGGCCATGAAGTCCTCGTTGGGTGCGGCAGCACCGCCGCTCGAAGCACCTCCGAGTTCCTGAAGCTTTCGTGTCTGCTCGTCCTCAACCCTCCGGGACAGACTCTTGATGAGTTCCATGAAACCTTGGAACTGCTTCAAGTTGAGCAGCGGCCCTAAACTCATACTCCAGAGTATGGGCAGAATTTCCATCGCCACGAAGTCGGCGTCAGCAACTGAACCTACAACTCGTAACACACCCAAAGCCGCCAGCATAACAGCAGGTTCTTTTGTCTTGATCACTCTGATGAGTGGGACAATCTTTTCCTGCATTGTGTACTTGTCCAGGGCGCTAGAAGAAGACGTCTTCTTGTTTTCTAGCCCGTTGAGTCCATCGTCTTCGCCGTTATCGTTTTTTCCACCACACAGTATTACAAAGGCCCTCAGACCGCGGACCTTGATTGCAAGACTGTTTGTCTTGCTGAAAACAGCAGCGATTACTGGGAACAGCTCATTTTTGATAGTGCTGAAGTCGAGCACAGGTAGCACAACTGGTAGGCTACGGAGAGCGGCATCGACGATTGAATGTGTTGGGCATTCGATGGCTGCCATTATGACAGGGAGCATATCTGCAGGGTGGTTAGCATGAAGCGCGGTCAACAAGCTTGGAAGAACTTACCATCTTTGAACTCTTTTCCGGAGCAGTTGCTAGAAACAGAGGAAATATTCTCCAGAACAACCATAAGACCTGCGTCCCTAGCCGGGTCTTTCTCTTGTGTCTGCTTGGCGTTGACGACGAAGATCTCATTCAGAGCTGGCCGAACCTTCTCACTAAATGCCCTTTTGGCTGACGGCAGGAGATCAAGCATCTTGAAAACATTTTGTAGGATGAGTGAAAGAAGGTCCCGGTCTTTGAGTTCTTCTATCAAAGCCGGTAGGATCTTCTTCTCCATGACCGATTTGGGGAACGAAGGCAGCACCTTGTTGAGGCCTCGCATAAATGAGGCTTTTTCGTTGGCAGTCTTGGCGGGGAATGAGTCGAGGAATCGAATTGTCGACACCAGGATGTTGTCGAAATACTCGCTTTGCTGGAACTCACGGGCCGTCATACGCTGGGCAGGTCGTCTTGTGATCAGTCTGGGCAGAACATCATGCGAGAGTTCTCTAGGAAGAGGCCGTGATGAAAGATAGTTGTTGCTGGCAGATGGAACGCTGGAGGAGGACGAAAATAATCGCTTGTATGTAGACAAACTGCCATGACACTCTAAAGGAGACTTGTGAGGTGAGTTGTACAAAGCGACTGACATGAGTCCGAGAGAGAACATGTCTGCAGAGGAGTTGAGGTTGTTATCGACTACGAAGTCGGGCGAGGTATAGTCGAGATTGAGTTGCACCGCCTTTGGTAGTCTTGGATCCAAGTTGAGGACTTCATACAGGTTGATTCCTTGGATAGAAGTCGGCTTATCGGAACCTTCAGGGGGGCTGGCAAATGCTAATCCACTGATTTTCCAGTCAGACTGTATCATGTTAGTCGAGTTGCCGTGATAAAGCTTGAACAGCATACCTTGGCGTTGATGAGAACCGAGTCGGGCGTAAGGTTGCCGTGCACGATACCAGCATTCTCATGCAAGAATTCGAGCGCTTTGCTGACTTGAAGCAACCCCTTTTGGATCTCCAGCTCGTCGATCTCGAGTTCCCTCCGCTTCTTTGTCCCATCCGCGTCCTCAGTCACGTATCGACTTGATCTTCCACCGGGCCCTCCAGATCGTTCCTGTTCGTCCTTGTCCTGCAGAAGACTGGACAAGGACGCTGTGACAGACTCTGTGACGAACTGCAAGCCTCCACCTCGTGTTTCCTCTACTGGTTCTACCAACTCTAGAACATTGGGGTGTCTGAGCTTCGCGAGACTTGACGCCTCCTTCTTTAGTCGCTCGACGACTTCCTCGACCGTTTTCTTGAACGAGGCCGCGCCGGAGCGGCCTAACGAGCTGCCATGGCTGTCCAGCGACTTCCTGTCGAAGACAAAGACACTGTAGGGTTTTCCGGTGGACTTCTTCTTCGCATCGTAGATCTTCCAGGGACCAGCCGTCGAAGTCGGTGCTGAGGAGATGGAGTAGTTGCCGGTGATGTTGGTGGCAGAGATGGACTTAAAGGCCGAGGAGAACATGGCGGCAGCTCTCCATGGATCGCGTATATCGATTGGGGGGTTGAAGGAGATGCGAAAGATATATCCGTGGCCGTCGTAGGGTTTGGAAGCTCGCCGTACAAGTTACTTTTGCAAAAAGGATGGACGAAACACGCTGATCGATCCTCGCTTAAGTTAGGCCGTAACGAGACCTGGGGATGGGAATGGGAATGACGTTGGTCGCGATGCGCATTCTCCATAAGCGTAGGGGTAGCCTCGAGTTTGACTACGTATCCTTACCTTGCAGCCTTAGCTTACAGCACTTCCCCACGATAAGCTGATAACGCTCGGGCACCTAAAGCCAGTTCCTGGAGGTCAGCTCAGCCCCCACCAACGGCCCCTGCAGCTGCGTTCACGAAACTTTAGGAGACCTTTCCAGGCGAGTCACATACGGCCTACGACGGCTGCGGACGCCTGGAAACGGCTGTCCCTGCTAGGTACCTCGGGCTTACTTTGCAGCGAACCTATCCTGTCGGTCAATTGCCAATCGAGTGCTATCATCATGCTCCGATACAGCTCCGGTCATAGACAGACTGTCCCTAGTACTTAAACTAAGTTGATATCCCGTCTCGCCTCGTCACCGTAGACTATCGTTCCACATCTTAAAACTTCGTCTCTCCCATCTACAGCTTGTGTTGAGCATCGCTTTGCGCCAATTCATCTTTTTACTGCCGATTGACTTCATAAAGCGCATCGATGATGAGACCGTTGCTTGTTCGCTCCGCTCTACGGAGCGCTCGCATGTCGAGCTTGAGACCACTGTGCCAGGCGCAACGATTCAGCATCAAGGCTGAGGCTGCCTCCGCCGCAAAGCCCCTGGGCCTGGATGCTTCAAAGCTCACCATTGAGAAGACGGGGAAGCCCAAAGGTCTCAGCAAGCCTGAAACCCTTGTGTTTGGAAGAGAATTCACAGGTAAACCACCCCCGCCAAGCCAAGCCAAGCCAAACGCGCCGTCGACCTTGACGATCGCTAAAAACTTTCCCAGACCACATGCTTGCGATTGAATGGAATCAAGACGAAGGATGGCTGGAGCCCAAGATCACCCCCTACCAGAACCTCTCTCTCGACCCCGCGACATGTGTCTTCCACTACGCCTTTGAGTGCTTCGAGGGCATGAAGGCCTACAAGGACAAGAACGGCAAAGTGCGACTCTTCCGACCCGAAAAGAACATGGCTCGACTCAACAAGTCGGCCGCCCGTATTGCGCTCCCTACCTTTGAGCCCCAGGACTGCATCGAGCTCATC
Source organism: Fusarium nurragi (assembly GCA_012977755.1). NCBI lineage: Eukaryota > Fungi > Ascomycota > Sordariomycetes > Hypocreales > Nectriaceae > Fusarium > Fusarium nurragi. The sequence goes on along the minus strand of JAALXI010000147.1, from coordinate 48,194 downwards.
TCCAAGCTCGCAAACCTCGACTCTCGCTTCATCCCCGACAAGCGAGGATACTCACTCTACCTCCGCCCCACCATGATCGGAACTCAAAAGACACTCGGTGTTGGTCCTCCCGGCTCAGCTCTCCTCTACGTCATTGCCTCACCCGTCGGCCCTTACTATCCCACCGGCTTCAAGGCTGTTTCTCTCGAGGCCACTGATTACGCTGTTCGTGCTTGGCCCGGTGGTGTTGGTGACAAGAAGCTGGGTGCCAACTATGCGCCCTGTATCGTTCCCCAGCTTCAGGCCGCTAGCCGTGGTTTCCAGCAGAACCTCTGGCTGTTTGGTGAGGAGGAGTACGTTACTGAGGTCGGCACCATGAACATGTTTGTCGTTCTCAAGGACAAGAAGACTGGCCAGAAGGAGCTTGTGACAGCTCCTCTTGATGGTACCATCCTTGAGGGTGTCACTCGTGACTCTGTGCTCGCTCTGGCTCGTGAGCGTCTTGCTCCGGAAGGCTGGAAGATCAGCGAGCGTAAGTACACCATGAAGGAACTGGCCGAGGCCTCCGAGGAGGGCCGCCTGCTCGAGGCCTTTGGTGCCGGAACTGCTGCCATTGTCAGCCCTGTCCGAAACATCTCATGGAAGGGCAAGCTCGTCGACTGCGGGCTCTCCGAGATCGAAGAGTCTGGCGAGATCGCTCTCAGGATGAAGGAGTGGATCGAAGCTATCCAGTATGGTGACGAGGAGCATGAGTGGAGCTACGCTATCTAGGATGATTATGCGTACGGCGTTATATAGTGGCTGGGAATAGATGGACAAGTCGAAATCAAGATAATTACGCTCACGGTAAAACAACATATCTGCTTTGCCACAATTGCTTGTTAAGGCTCACAATCAGCAATACTAGAAAAGACCAGAGGTTGAGTCACAACCTCGGTTGGACAGTAATACCTCAGCACGTCTAGCAATACCATTCTTCAAATGCAAATAACATGTACAATTGACCAGATTTCCCTCTGCTCGTAGTCAAAAACCCCCGCTTAGTTCTTCTTGTCCTGCTTGGAAGGGTCGGGCAGGATTCCCTCCTCCTCTAACCTCCTTCGTGCTTCCTCGAGGGCCCAGGTAGAGACACTGTATGACCGTTAGTATACGTCCTACATCAAATTGCGGCCAGTATGTCGCTTCTGAGAGGCCGAGCCCCTCCGGTTGCGATAGACATCCCCCCAAGTGCAAATCACTCACGTAGTATCAGGCTTGAAGGCGAGCGCAACGGCGGTAGCGGCAAAGCTGCCGAGGAGGATATAGACAGGCCACTCCCAGCCCTCAGGCTCGGGCTTCTCGCCAGGCTTGACACCCCAGAGCCAGCCGGTGGGAGGGTCGAATTGGTGCTCGCCGCCACCTCCTTGTCGTCGGGCGGACACGGCGAAGCCTCTGGAGGAGAGGGGCTGTCGGATGCAGCGTGCGGCGCGCAGGGGCGCGACAGCAGCACGGGCGAAGACCATGGTATATCGTATCGTCGAGATGTCGAGGGAGATTCGGCGACGAGATGGCGTGCGGAGGGTCAATGGCTGGGTGACGTTGTTGGGCTTGATGCTGCTTTGCTTGCTCTGGACGAATGCGTACCTAGGTAATTGCTGAACGTCGATGTGATAGGCTCACGTGACGTAAAGTCACAACACCCCTGTTAGTTTGGTACCTTTGTACCTTTTGCCATCTGCAACTCTCAACGGACAAAGGGAAGACTGAGATGAGATATTGAGCTTCATTGATTATTGTTGCACGATGATTAAGCACTCTTTCTTTCGGTTAGATTCAGTTACCAACTATCACTATTTCAGGGGATTTGCCCCTCAGCCTTCATCAAACAGGCCGCATAGTTGAACACGGCCTCGATTTGCTCCTCAAGTCAACTACCATGCAGTCTTTACAATATAACTCAGCTCACTTTGTGGATTGTTATCGTATCAAAGTGAGAATACTTAGATCAATGCTTTAACTCTTCGTTTTGTTAAAATTGTCCCGGAATTCCTCGACTCAAACTCTGTCTTGGCAACAACAATGCACGTCCTCATCGGTGCCCAACAGCACGATCGACGGGTCCGCTCTAGTTACATTCTACAACAACCTTTTGAGATCCCAAGCGTCTCACCATAAGAACTCATCTTGCCCGGGGCTGGTCTACTTTGGCATCGGTTTTGCAAGCGTGTCTCTTTCACACATTTAATGTCTTTTTTTCGTTTACGCTCACGCAATTGCGACAGAGTTACCAAGGCTGGTGACGAAATCAGTCAATCATAAAATCATCACATAAACACAGCATCACGGCCAATAGCCGCCTCAACGAGTTCATCTGTATCACTGAATCACTATTCAGTACATGCGTCAATTTGGGATTCTTTTTTGTCTGAGCGATACTCAATGGACGATGTTGAGAACACAATTCGGCTCTATCAATAATCCTAAATACCCAACAACCGGGATCAGTCGGATAATCAACTATATTACTACACCAATATGGCGCAAGAACGAGGCTGTCGACGTATACGAATCACGGAATCTCATGGCGATGTCAGCCAAAGTCAAGCAGTCGCCGAGTCATCCGCGATCGCGATGGAGACTGGCAGCTCAAGTCTAAACCCGAGCGGGCTAGAGGTAACATCAACAACACCCTCCACGTCTCTATCTCCATCCCCGTCTCCATCTTCATCTTCATCTTCATCTTCATCTCCCTCGTCTCCTCCGCCAACTCGAGCCTATCTTGCCCGGCCAAGCTACGAGTCTAGGAGAGGCTCCTCATCCGCGAGCATAATGCAGATCGACCAAATCATTTCCGATGATCGTATCAATATAGAGACGTACGGTGTCATAGAGCACCGCGAGGGCTTCTTTGACGCTCTCTTCTTGAAACCGGACCCAGTGAATCCTGAAGACATCACTAAACAATCCAAAGCAACTCTACCTAAAGAATTCGAAAAAAGTCATCCATTATCTGCAAAGCATTTCTTACCAAGACAACTCCATGAGGTTAGATCTGTGGCCTACAAAGTTATGACCACTAGAGCCGGTATCAAGCTCTTCAAGTCGTTCCTCGCCTTCTTTATCGCCTACATTTTATGTCTTGTCAGGCCAGTACACGGCTGGCTAGGCCGGTATGATTATATCATGGCAGTTTCTGCCATTCTCAATCACCCGGGCCGGAGTTTCGGTTCTCAGGTGGACGGTGCAGTAGCAACCATTATCGGTACTGCTGCTGGCCTGGCTTGGGGCGCTGTTGGGCTTTTGCTATCTACATCTACTCATGCTGCCAGTGCGGGATATGGAGGCATTCTGGCTCTCTTTTCTGCTCTGTTCTTCCTTAGCATCGCTTACATACGCTCATTCTTCATTCGCCTCTACCAAGCTGTTCTATGCGCAGGCATGGCTGTTACCTTCACGACGTTGGCCGAGACAAATAGTCTAGATATCCGCTGGTCCAAGTTTTGGAACTATGCCATCCCTTGGCTTCTGGGTCAAGCGATTGCCATGGTCGTCAACTGTCTCGTCTTTCCTGATGCCGGCAATCGCCACTTGGCAGTTGCTCTTGATAAGTCGTTTAATACCATACAGGTGAGTTTGGTTCACATGTCCCTATGCCCAATCGCTCTAACTCTCCAGGAATCTCTTGTCATTCCTCGACCAAGTGATACGAGACTTAGAAGACGCCTTGCAAAGACATTTCTGGATATGTCCCTCGCTTACCGAGACATGAGAATTGACATTACCATCACACGCTTCCGTCCAATGGATTTGCGGGAGCTGCGTAACGTAGTGCAAGGCGTAGTCAGAGCCCTCCTCTCCATGGACACGGACACGGATCTATTTGAGGAATGGACCAACCCTGTTGAAATCAACGTTGCAGATGACGCAGGTAGCGAAGCTCCATTCGAGGATTCCGGGCGCAAAGTAGCTCAGGCTCTCTCGGGCCCTACGAAAGAAGTCATATCTTGTATGTCGGAGGGCGTAAGGAGATGTCATGCTGTGCTGATGGACCTGACGGGTTGGCGCAAACACTTCGGTCCTCCGACTGATGTCTCGTCGGACATTACATCTATTCAACTGCGCATGCAAAACGCCCTCGAGGCTTTTGACGCAGCCGAAACTTATCTTCTAAGATCAGAGGACAGACCTGCGACATATGCGGACCATGGTCAAGCCGTGGAACTATTCGTCTTTGCTAGACACGTCCGCGAAACAGCAGCAACTATCGTCAACCTCATGGCCAAAGTACACGATATGTCCACTCACTCCAACAGAAAACGCATTAACCTCCCCACATACCCCCCTGAAAAGGCCCTATACCGAACGAACGCGCAAGTCAGGCACGATCGCGGCGGCATCACGGCGGGCATGTATCGAGCGACTTTTGCCGAGATTGCCAAACTGATCAAATTGACGAAGACAAGCGAGAAGCACCAACCCCGTGACAACTACGAGGCAGTCACCGACCCAGACGACAGTACAATAGTAGAGGCAAGTATCAGTGGAGAGCCAGCTTCTAATCGAGATAAGCTCGGATACAGGATATGGACTGTCTTGCGGCGTCTTCAGGGGTTTGAAAGCAGATACGCACTCAAGGTTGCCATTCTGACTACATGCTTGGCGTTTCCTGGATGGTTGAAGAGTGAGTCTACGTGGTGGAATCGTTATGAGGCGTGGTGGGCTGTTTGTATGGGCTGGATCATGATTCACCCCCGAATAGGGGGCAACATCCAGGATTTTGTTACTCGTGCCTCTGCAGCTCTTCTTGGCGCTGCATGGAGTGGTGCAGCTCATGCAGCGGGCGGCGGTAATCCATATGTGCTGGCGGTATTTGCTGCTATATATATGATTCCCATGATGTATCGCTTTACTCAGAGCACTCATCCGGTATGTTTATTTGCACAATCCAAAACTCTGCTAACGAGATTCTAGCGATCAGGTCTTGTCGGGTGTCTCTCCTTCACCGTCATATCCCTCAGCTTGCGGAGTCATTCAGAGGACTCATCCGTAACACTGCTCGGAGTTCACAAGGGTATAGTCTTCTTCGTCGGGACCATAGCACCCATCATAATAAACTGGATACTTTGGCCATTCGTCGCCCGACACGAGCTACGACATGCCTTGTCCGCCATGATAATCTTCATGAGTATAATGTATAGGAGTAAGTTTAAGTTGGTTTCATATTGAACTTTACTAACCATCAGATGTTGTCGCAAACTACGTCTACTTTGATGAAGGCAGAGATCCCACTCCTGAGGACATCAGACGATCCGAGATGCTTGAGAGTCGCATGCGTGAAGGTTTTGTTAGAATCCGACAACTTCTTGTTATGACACGTCACGAGATTCGCCTTCGAGCCCCTTTCGATCCCATCCCTTACTCATGTCTGGCTGCTTCATGTGAGCGCTTCTTTGAGTACCTCATCGCAGTCAGGCAATCCGCCCTCTTCTATAACCCGAATTACATCCGCGACAATCCCGAGGCCGCTGAAAAACTGCTCTTCTACCGACGAGATGCAGTGGCCGCCATTCTCGGCAACCTGTATATCCTCGCCGGCGCCTTGAAGTCCCAACGCAAAGTACCCGTAAGTGTCCAGCTCATTGACGGTAACGCTGGCTAACCTGCATCTCAGCGCTATCTTCCGAGTGCTGCCGCTGCGCGAAAGAAGCTGCTCCATAAAACCGAGGAGGTCGCCAGAGAAATGGCAGAAAAAGCCGAGTATCATGAGCTCGAGCGGCAAAAGACTTGGGGTGATATATATAGTTATTCATACAACGAGAGTCTTACCGGTTGTGTTGTTCAGTTGGAAGAGTTGGAGCAGTTTACAAAACTTATCGTGGGAGAGAAAACGTGAGTCAATCTCTAAAAGCTCACCATCATTGCTAACCAGAACAGGTTTGAGAGCTCAAAGCACGTACAGTACGATGATGAAGATGCTGATGTATCGCCTGAGCGGCCTTGATTGATCGTATCTTAACCTAAACCTACCCATGCAATGTTATACCAGTTTCGCTAATCAAACATATGCGCCATTGGTCATTTCGTTTAAGATATCCCTCGTGATAAGCTTGCCCTTTAATAACGCCTTGTCGCTAATCCTGGCCGTTCTTGGTGAAGGCCTGCGGTTCTCCTTTCCAACGGCCTTTTTCCGTGGTGATTTAGTCTTTTGAGTCGGACCTGTGGCCGTAATTTGTGTACCAAAATCCTCAAAATAATGGTTTTCAATTGCATTAACAGGCATTTCGTAGATCCAATTTCGATCTTCCATGAGAGAGATGAACTGGCTCAACATGCTGTCGCTGCCGCTGCCCTTGAGGGTTGATTTGCTTCCAATAACAAGCAACTTCGTTTTTGCTCGTGTGAAAGCAACGTTAATTCGTCTCCAATCCTTCAATAGGTCTCCAATGTTGCAGGCTTCATTGCTCCGAACGAGACTGAGGACTATGACCTCTTTATCTCGTCCCTGGAAACGATCTGTTGTGTGCATCTCCACTCCAGAAAATACTTTGAGCTTGTCTTTCAACATAAATAGCTGCGCTCGGTAATGCGTCATAACACCAATCTCAGAGTCTGGAACTCCGACTGTCAACAGGCTGTCAACAAGCTGAGAAACGATGCGGACTTCAGCTGAGTTGACAATACGCTTGCCCTGAGCTTCTTCGCGGACAGGTGGCTGGATCGTGTCAGTGTTAATGAAACGCACACGCGCCTCGCTGTCGAGAAGATCATATAGCCAGCATCGGCTCGGGCCAGGGGCAGTGCAGAACGAACGGGGCGTTGCTGCATGAATAGTCGACGCGTCGTAGTGTCGCTGTACGAGGGCCTCCATTCGCGGAATATGGAGTTTTCTCTTTCGAAGCTGTTCTGTACCACATCGAAGTTTCCCGTCGTAAATCAGGGTGTTGCTGAGGGTCATGATGTCCTCACACATACGGTACTGGTGCTCCAGATTGACGACCGAGTCAGGGTGAGTGTCAGACAAGAGCTTGAACAGACTGACATCGAGGCCACCTTGGCGCGCTTCCTCATTCCTCACTACAGGAGGAAGCTGGTTATGGTCACCAACAAGAACAAAAGTACGAGCCATTCTGATAGGACCAGCACAGATGGGGAGAGTGATTTGCGATGCTTCGTCAACAATACAGTAATCAAATGAGCGTTCGTGGAAGACAGGGTGGTTGATACCGAGACATGTCGTCGCAACAATGGGCGTTCCATGCCAGGCTTCCTTGATCTCATCAAATGTACTCATCGGTTGGCCAGCAAGGAAAGCAAAATCTCGAACCTCGGGGTGCACTTTGGCAGGGGCGCCGAGGCGAAGAATAGGTATCTTGTCTGTCTTGAGTTTAAGCAGAATATTGTCAACAGCCGTATGAGTATGTGAGGTAAGTAGCACACTCTTCCCCTGCGACGTCAGAGCGCGGATGATGTGGGCGATGGTTGTGGTTTTTCCAGTCCCCGGCATTCCTAGAACAAGAGCATAGTCCTGAGCACTCATGACCTTTTCAATTGCTCGGTGTTGATCAACATTGAGGCCGTCTCGGTCTGATACAGTGTACTGAGTTGGCGCGGCTTTGAACTTGGGTGCTTCCAAATCGACAATCAGTCGTCGGATTTGCCGTGCCCCAATAATATCGTCTGCCATCATCTGCACGAGATTGTTTCGAACAGTTGCCATTCCGTTGCTGAACTCGTCCTGATCGAGTCGGTATCGGATAGGGGTCTCTTTGATTTTGCCGTTGGTTTCTTCCTGGGTCGCCCCTTCATGAGCAACGTCCATAATACTGGCAAAAGTCTGATTGTCGTTCTCGTCAAATCCAGGCTGTCGAATTCGAGCATTGTGCAGTCGCCTGTCGACTGCCACACTGATCCGCTGCCTCTTGACTGCCGTAACGTAGCCAATGGCTAAAGCGAAATGACCCTCCTCATCGGAAACCACTATTGGCTCTCCAACTGTTAACTCAGACTCGAGGAATGAGAAACCAGCTATTTGGTTTCGTTTGACAAAACTGTAGTGGTATCGGTTGATCTTGGGGTTGTGTGTATCGACTGATGCTGAACCATCTTCGATGATGACATCTGCAAAGCACCGCGATTTCTTTTCTCGCTCAGCGCTAGTCATTGTCCATAACTCTCTCTTGGTTTTCTGACTCTCCTTCTCCTCCTTAGTAAGTAAGTTCTCCCATTTGATAAAGAATTGCTGGTGTAAAGGGGTCAAATGCTTGACGAGCTCGTCGAATTTCTCATTCATTCCACTCGTCTCCCCGTCTCCATCGTCAGCTAGTCGGTGATAGATGAAACACGATGTCTTGGCGTAGCATTTCCCACACATGTGCTTGCTCTTCAACATAGGAGGTAACTGAACACTTCGCTCTCGAACGTAACAGGCCAGTTGATTCCGTTGCATAATCATGTGTCGGAGCTCATGTCGAATTGCAGGAATGCGCATCGTTTTTGACGTCTCCATGTAGTAGAGAATACCGTAAGCAATCTCGATATCGTATCGATCCGATAGGAGTAGTGTATAAAGTGCGGTCTGTGCCATATGGTTACTGTTTGCGTGTTTGCCCGTCTTGACTTCAAACGGCACAGTCAAAGTCCGAGTTTTCTTCCCGTCTTGCATCGCAACTTCTACTGTTGCGTCGATGTTGCCTTTGAGTCCGTACATTGGGGACCAGACGTGTTCCTCGACGTCCAGGAGCTTGGTAACAGCCATGTTGGCCTTCTTCCCGTTTCGGTCCTCAACTACCGCATCCTGCTTTGCCTGAGAAGACACGAAAGCGCCAGCCCAGTAGCTCAGTTCGGTCATTTTCGACTGCAAATGTTCCCTGGCTGACGGTAGACCGACTTTGATAGTGTAAAGATCCTCGACATGCTTTTCCGTGATTCGATCAATGACGCCGAATAAGAATGGCATGTCCCATTTGTTGGCAAGAAGTGCCTCCTGGAATATTTCGTGTAACATGGTTCCGTAAATAAGGGGTGGTGTTGGTGGACTGGTGGCTTTGACACGATCTTGGAGCACGGCGCGGCGCATGCAACCAAACGAATCAGCCACTACAGTTGCGGATATAAGTTGGTCAGGGTGTAGGATAAGGAGATTCTGGGCATCGTCAATGATGCATTGACCTCTTGCAGTAAAGTCACCTATGATATGAACGTAGGACTCGGTGTGAGCTGGTGTGTCAAACCACGAACCCCTTAGGAGAACTGTCTTGATATCTTTCGAGGTATCGGCCTGGATAAGAAGTATCTGAAGGAGCAAATCAGCAAGTTTCGAGCATATCCGTCAACTGGTCTACCTTTTCTGGTCGTGCGTGTCCATATTGGTCCGTATAGTCGCCCTCTAAGACGTTCGTCACCAGGTATCGTTGAATTGTTTTCGTTTTCCGGTTCTACCTGTCACTTAGCATGTGGTGGATCCTCCTGGATTCTTCGACGTACGTCTCCGGAGCAGTTTTGGGCTGCTTGGGTTGCTGCCAATTCCACGGCCTCGAAGTCGAAGTCCGCCTCAAAGGCATCGCCAAAATCCTCATCCAGATCATCGGGTTTCATTGTTGATGGAGCTTGGGGGAGTTGTTGTGAGTTTGCAGTGATCAGTTCTTCCGCCTCGTCAAAGATATCATCATCCAGGTCGCCGAATTCTTCAAGCAACTTGTCGTCAAACTCATTTGACAGTTCATCGTCAAATTCGTCCGGTAGCACGTTTTCTGTTACTGCCACCTCTGGTTCGGGATCCGCTTCCAATTGGGTTGTGGTAATGCTCGCTTCCAACTGCAGTATTGTGTCGTCGTCAAACTCGTCAAATTCATCGTCGCCATAGTCAGAGGAAGCAGGTTGCGGAGCCTTTGTCTGAGCTGGTGATAGGACCGCACGTCGTACAGGAGGTTGCGCTGGAGGATACATTTGGGGTGTAGACCTACTCTGAGGTTTTAGCTGACGTGGAGAGCCACTACTAGTGGCATATATCCGCCTCTTCTTAGGAGAAGGAGACTCTGGTGCGTCTTGAGGTTCTTCACTCTGTCCGTGGATGCTACTAGTCACCGTGTCGAGCAATGCTGTCACCATTGAAGATTTCGACGCCTCCATCTCTTCCTTCTCGCTGCTCAGCCGGCTACCCGAAGTTGATCTTTCGATCCTCCTCCTTTTAGGCCAGTTCAAGCCGCAACTTATCGCTCGTCGCAAATTAGACTCAGCAGTCGTTGGTTTCGTTGACCTTGGTGAAGACGATACCATCAGCTGGGCCAATGCTGGATTTGCCAGTCCTAGGGGACTGCCCGAATTGTCAGGTCCGTTCAGCGAGTATCGATCCCACAATTCCAGTGTTGGATCCGCGTGTGGTGACTTGAGAGCTTGTGCCAGCTTTTTAACGTTGACCGAGGGTGTGTTTGGCTTCTCCGGGACCGGTGATGATACGGGTGACGAGCTCCTAGCACGTTTTCTTCCTTTGCGAGACAACATGGGAGACAATGCATTCAAGTACAAGGTATCCTGTCTGTTATCCCACAGCAGTCGATCATTTGGCGAGGTGTTTTCGTCTTCTGCTCCGCTGGCAGGTTCGAGTAGATCTTTCCATGTCAATCGAGTCGCGGGCGTGGTCATGGCATCGTCTTTAGTTCGACGTGTCGCATTTTGTTCGTTCTCTACGTTTTCTGTAGCTGATTCACCGGCTTTCGGATGGTATTGGAATTTATTGAGCTTGTTCTTGGTTACTTCGGACACAGGCTGAAGTGGTCGAGGCCTCGGTGTTTGCTGCACGGGGTTGCTCCTCGAACGCTGCCATGGCGAGCGCTGCAACTATTAGCCATGCTCGAGTAGTAGTTTTGGCAACATACCTTAGTTCGACCAACTTGATCCGAGTAGGATTTTTCTAAAGGCATTATACTTTGCAGTGCTTGAACATTCCGATATCAACGCCGTTGAAGTACGATGATGGTGGGACATTTGAATTGAGTGGAGGGAAGGACGCGTTTAATGACCAGAACGCGTCGCGGATCTCGCGACCCCTTGCAGCGTTGTTGCTACCAGGTCACGTGCGTGAGCTAGCTCGGAACAGCTGCAGCTCATATGTCATTCCCCTCCAAGCTCCAAGCTGGGGGACTCCACCATTAACAGGCCTGTGCGTGGGTGGATCAGTTCTTCACAGCGTCACCATTTTGTCCCGCTAGATCCGTCATTCGATGATCTTCCAGTTGACCAACCCATTTTTTGAATCCGCAGCCCTGAAAACACTTGCCTGAGGTCTGGTTCACTGCAGCTTCAGCTTGGACTCGCAATGGCTATGAACCCTCAACCCAATGGCGCTGGCCCTGCCCAGTCTCGTGAGAACTACAGACACTCGATGGAAGAATGGCGCCAGTCCGCTCTCGCCCAGCGCAACCAATATGAACCCCGCGTGAAAGAGCAAGTCACCCGATCGTTTCAAGAATACTCTCCTCCGCTCTATGCTTCAATAATCGGCTATCGTCGCGACTGGAATCTGCTCGTTGCGACATCCCGAGTCTCCGGTTTTGCTGCTACCCTCGGCCGAGATCTTGACAACGAGGAGGCAAAGGCCATTGCCGAATACACTCTCGACAACATTCACACAAACGCAGGCTTGAAATGGCTGAGCCTCGCACTTGCTGGATACATGACCTATCGTGGCCGCCATACCTGGCAATTTCCTTTTTACAAACCTAAGCTTGGTGGCCGATTCAACCCCAACGAAGCTACCAGCATATTCTCCAACAAGAAAATCCGTGGTCCTTACCCGCGCGCCACATGGCATACGCTTCGATTCACTGCCTACGCCGCCGTCACGATGCTCATGGTCGAGCCCGCCTTCCGGGCTGTCAACTTCATCCGAACCGAGACAGCCATGACACACGATCCTCGGCTAAAACAATTCACCAAGGACGCCAGCAAGCGTGTCGAGCAGGTCATGTCTAATCCTATCATATCAAAGGCTCCTTTTACGGGCAGGAATGCGCACAGAAGCGACGAGGACGACCCATGGGCCAGCAATGACGGAGACAATACCAGATCCGAAAGTGGCTATCAGTCCACCCCCACACAATCCTGGGACAAAACCCCGTCATATACGGCCACACAGCAAAGCCAACCAAGCCAGCAATCCAATGACGACTGGAGTGTCATTGAGGACGACGATGCTTCCCCAGTCGCTGCCTCTGCTCGTAAGCAGCCAGCCTATGCTTCCTCAGGCTCCGCATGGGACCGAGTTCGACAACAATCATATGGTGCTCCTCAACAGCAGCAACAAGAATCCGATAACCAGTCTCGAGGTTGGGCAGCCCGCCCTCAACCCGAGTCTCATCCGCAGTCACAGACCAGTTGGGGCAACGAGTCTGCAGGTGGCTCTGGTGACAGCTTCTCGCTTAGTAAACCAGATGAGGAAAGTGTTGTCGCCAAAGAACAGGCGCAGAATGAATTTGATCGACTTGTCGAAAGGGAAAGAAAGGGCGTGGACCAGGAGAAGTCTTGGGGACGTAGGTAAAAGAGTGATGAATATTGTATTTGTACATGACTCCGCAAGTTATTCCTTGTATAGCACAAACTGAATGAAGTACAATCAAACATCGCTGCGTCTGTGATTCATTTTGTTTCAACTACTACGCTAAAAAAAAAAAAAACAAGCAATCGATCCGTGGTTATTTTTCCGGCTGAGCCGTCTACATTGTACTTATGTCGTACCAAGTTTCGTCCCCTATCTCCTTTTTTGCTTACTGCTTTACTTCGTCGGACACGACAACAGGTTCAACTGTGTCGCCTCCCTCCTTCTTATCCAGAGTTGTCTCCAAGATACTCTCACCCGCTGTGTTCATAACGAGGCTCTTCTCAACCTGGACTGGCTCTTCCTCATGCTTAGGCTCAACTTGCTGTCCGGGTGCCTCCTGAGTAGGCTCCGGTGAAGGTTCTACAGCAGGTTGCTGAGCGGGAAGCTCAGGTTCAGCTTCTTGGGGCATTTTTCCTGCTGCGGGCTCAGGATCCCTGTGCACTGGGACAGACTCTGACTCAGGCTCTGATCGAAGCTCCGGCTTAGGCTCTAAGTTTGGGTCTGACTTGGGTACCGTTTCTTGGGGGGCGGTGGACGTAGTCTCTGGTTCCTCCCTCTTTTCCTCGACGGGCTCTGGCTCCTCCTTCTTTTCCTCGACGGGCTCTGGTTCAGACACAGGGGTTTGCTCGCCGGACACAGACAGAGAGCCTTCGGGACTAATTGACCAAAGCGTCTGAGGAACCGAGAATGACAGAGGAGGACCCGAAGATTGAGCGGCAGGTGCGGGTGCGGGCGCGGCAGCGGGACTCTTTGCCGGAGCTCGGCGTTGTGGACCACGGGCCCGACCCTTACGAGCATCCGAAAGCGGAGCCTTCTCTTTCACCTCAGCCAAATCCTCCTGTGGCTTCGAGTCCTCCTTCTTAGGAGCTTGAGGTCCCAACTTCAGACGCTTGTTCAGATCACTCATAAAGCCTGCCTGAAGAGCGGCGATCTTGCTACCGGCTGGCCTGCTAGGCACCGGAGGCTTTTGCTTGGGCTCTATCGAGTCTCCTGATGAAGACTTTGTCGGTCGAGGGGGAATCGAAGGCTTTGGCTTGTCAGAGACAGGGGGCTTTGATTTACCCTCATCACTCGCGGTGTGTTTGGGCTTAGGCCGCTCAGGAATTGAGGGGCGATCTTCAGATGCCTTTCTAGCAGGTCGCTCAGGGATTGCGGGCTTGCTCTGCTCCTTAGGCTCCTCCTTGAACTCAACCTTGGGCTCCTTCTCGACTCGAGGAGAATCAGAGAGGGTGGTCTCGTAGAGTTGACTCTCAGGGACGTCCTCCCAGATATCTCGACTAGGGAATCGCTGACTGGCAGAGGGCCTCTTGCCGTTATTGAGGAAAGAATCGGATTCCTTTGGGTCATACCAGATGGGCTTGTCATGGTTCTTGGGGGGGTCCATATCCACGGGGCCGTTAACCTCCCGCTCTGCAAGCTCTTCCTGTCTCTGCGCAAAAAGATGGGCAGGGGTTTTAGGACGAGCCGCAGCAGCTGATGGTCGTCGTGACTGTTCCGCCTGCTCTGTTTGTTCTGCCTGGTCTGGTGTCGAAACCTCAACGGTGTAGTGCACACTTTCTGGTGCATCCTCCCAGATATCTTTGCTTGGGAAATAATGGCGGGCCTTGTTGCCAGGTGTTGGCTCCTGGGCTTCCTTCTTGCCTTCTTCAGGGAAGAGAGGTTCGTATTCCTCAACGTCATCTAGGGAAGTAGGAGCAAACTCCTGAGAGTCGTTGTTCTTGTAGATGCTGGTGGGTCTGCTCTTGGGTCTGTTAGACCTGCTCGAAGGTCGACTCGTGGGCTCTTCCCAGTCACCACTACCTCGGTGATCAGGAGGAGGGTGAACAGCAGGTTGCTGACTGTAAGGATGATCATCATTCTTAACTTCATCAGCAGCCAAGATGGGCGCAGTGTATTCGTGATCCTCATCATCTACGGCAGGATCCTCGTCGCCATATGAGCGGTATTCGGGGTGCTTAGGGTCGTCAACGTGCACCACATGCTCGCCCTCGGGATTGATGACCTCCGACTTGAACGACAGAGGCTGGACCTTGGTTTCCATGGCAGAGGCGGGGCGGGGCGAAAGGCGGGAGGTGTATTCCTCACTGGCCTGGAAACCAACCTCATCAGTGGGAGTAGACTGATAACCCGATGTGCCTGTAGTCATTAGCTAGTGTTGAGTCGAAGAGGTTAAACAGCAACTTACCCATGCCAGCACCGCGGGATCGTGTATCTCTAACCAACTTGTTCAGGTCATCCTTGCTCATGGCAAAGTCGTTTTGACGGTCATGCAGAGGAGTCTGATGCTCCCTCTTGAGGACTTCCGGGTGCTTCTCGTAGTATTCCTTCTCGAGCTTGTCGCAGGGTCCGACGCCGTGGCCGTGGAGGCCGTAACTGCCCGGTGGTCCACCACGAGAGCTATGCTTGCGGTGGTGGTGCTTCTTGAATTCTTCAGAGCCAGGCCCAGGTGAAGGGGCCTGAACATCGCCAAGATGAGGGTTCATAGGCACACGCTGGCCGATTTCGGGGATACCATGCTCATCTTCAACCTCTGGGCGGCCATCACTAACTGAGACGTTAGTGCTAGACTGCTTGTTGATGCCCGAAGTAGATCCAGGACGACCAATGCCAAATTGTGCTGCCTTGTCGGAGTCGGTGCGGGTAACAGCCTGAACACGCTGCTTGGCGCTATGGGCAGGCAGAGAAGGCTTGGGCGCATGGAGCTTGAGGTCTTCAGCGATAGTGCGTGTTTGCTCAGGCGATGCAGCTCTTTGTTCCTCCGGAGCCTGAATCTCTTCAGGCTTGACTTCATGAGTCACGGCGCTGTATTCGAGACCCTCCTGACCGATCGAGGGCAAGGAGACGCTGGTTGGGCGGTGAATTGGTTCCTGCTGAGCATCACTAGGGTTGAATCGAGCAGAGATGGGACTCTTCTTGGGGATGCCCTCGTTGAAGGGCGAAGGAGCGAATCGTTCGGGATTGGGAGATACGGAGCGGTCGTTTCGTTTCGATGAGGGGCGAGGCGGGATTTTGGGCGTACTACCAGCGAGTTCGTTCTTCTCCTGGCCCTTGGCCGGGCGAGGTGGGATAGCGGGAGGTTGTTGCATTGTGGCAGCGGTCATTGTTTGTGTTTAGAAGCTCGGGGGAGCGAGTGCGAAATAATATGGAAACAAAATAAGAGATATGTCCGGTTTCGTGTAAGACGATGGCTGTACAACGGGACCTGGAAGGACCAACGACAAGTCAGAACTAAGCAATTAGTATCAAGTTCAAGTGACAAGTGCAGAGCCAAGGCAATTGGAAGACAGAGAGGTATAGCAGGGGTTTGGCACTCTCCACGACAGGGGAATGGGCTGGTATTTAGAGACTTCCAGCTCGAGTCCCGTGGATCACGATTTGATGTGCCGGCACGGAGTACCTGTCTGTACCTATGCCTATGCTGGTTCGCAAGCCCAGCCCCTGGGCTTATCGGATCCACGGCTCACGAGCTGGAGGCGGCGCCTAAGGTATGGACCCATTCATCGCTATCAGAAAGCGACCCTGCTGCGCCCTCGAGTGTTGCGCCCGTCGCCACTCACCGATTGATCTTTTGTCAGGGAGGATAACTTACCAATGGGGTTGCCGCAATTGGTACTGATTGGCCCCGGGGATGCTGCAGTATAGTTCAAAGTTACTAGGGACGTAAGTGTAGATAAGAGGAGATATATAAGAACTATGTGCACTGCACGTTCAAGGCAGCGGCCGGTGACTTAATGAATGGTTTTATACGCTCACTTTTGGCCTCAATACAATACGAAATGGAGCGTCCAGGTGACAGACGCAGGATCCGGGTCCAGTCTCGAGTCCCAGTGCCACCGGAGCTGGTGACTTTTGTTCGTCGTCACTGGTTGTAAAAACAGGGATGGCGATGGCGCCAAGTGGGACTGTGCGAGACGTTTCTGATCAACACTGTAGCTAGATCATTGGCTCCTTTTGACGGGTTGAAAGAGATCGTGGGTGCAACGGGACTGCTTCGAGATGGTGATGTTCTCGCGAAGATTCTCTTTCAAGTTTCAGCTGTTTTCTCACGCGTCCCAGTTGTACTCAGGCACGAATTGAGCACTTCTCATAACCTTATCCCATTGTTGACCTCTTGTCTTTGAAGCTTACCTCCGAGCTACCATCTAAAGCATTTTCGTCACTTGCATGGCCGTGGATACAGTGCACCCCGCATGCTAATGATGCCACAGTCCCTGGACGGGCAGTTCCATGAATCTATGATGGTTCATCTGTCCAATCCAAACAACGAAACCTGAGACGCGCGGTGCGACAAGCAAATCAATGCGGAAGCCAGTTTCTGGATAACTCGGCGACCACGTCCTTGTATTTGGACACAAGCAAGGAAAGTATTGTTACCATCATGTGTAAAAATAGGGTAACCTGCAGCAACTCGCAACTCGCAACTCGCAACTCGCAACTCATAATATAGGCTATAAGTTAGCACTCTCAACACCTCCCTTCCGCCGACCCGCTATAGTTCATCATGGCTGTGGATCTTCTGCAGCGCATTCTCATGCCTTTGCTACAGTTTTGTTGCGTCGTCCATAAAAGGTCAAGAGAATGACGCTTACTCGACGGCGTCTCACTGGACGGTACGGTGAGAAACCCTGACGGTCGCCTGACCAGCTGGAACGGAGCTATCGAAGCATCTGTCGCAAGCAGAAACGTTGTTGGTTGAGACGGGATACTACTTTGATTTCGCTGTAGAAGTTGGGGTTTAGAAACTAATCGAATCAAAATCCAACGACGATCCCAGAGTTTCCAATGCTCTAAACTTCTTTCATGTTACACAACAAACCAATAAACTCGGTTGGATGATCGCCCACGCCTTTGGAGGGAAAAACTTTGTTTCCCCTGGACATCTTATCACGATCCTCCCTCCAGTCGAATCACATCCCGTCCGTCCCCTCCACCCTACACACGATGCCACCAACCCGAGGAGTTTTCCGCAGCTGTCCTAAAGAGGTTCATTCTGACGCCATCTCTGGGAAGCAAAGCTCCAGTAGACCGAAGAGTCTGCCTACTCTAGACAAGAACCGGTCCGGTTACCCTACACATTGAATAACAACTTTCCCCAACTCACGTCATCATCTCTAGCAGAGTTTGGGTCTCACTAAAATATTCCTGCTTTTATCATGTGTATTTATTTCTTCTTTCTTAGGTGAATTTGTAGCATTGAATTCATTGAACGCCATAGCGTAGATCTCATTGGTGTTTCCATAAAAACAAGCAGAATTCCTCACATCTTCTGTCCGGGTATTAAAAGGTCTCGAATGTGACATTCAACCACTCTTTCCAGCCATCAACTAACTGTATTCATCCTAGTGGCGAGCTCGTAAAGCTTGGTATCATATCACAAGTGTATCAGAGCTTTAAGCGATATTTAATGTGTTTATTGTCTACCATCGTGGCGGTTAGTCTAACGCCTTCAAGGGCCGAATGGATCAAGCTGCAGATCCATCAATCATGTAGACAAGCGGCGATCCCGATGGTTTAGTATCAAGCGTCGTTTATCAGCGGGTTGACATATTAAGATTGCCTCGGTCACAACGGCAACGAGTAATCGGGAACACAATGCAGATAACCAATTCTAACGAAACAACTCAAATAACGCAGTCATCGAAACTCGTCCCTCGTAAAACAGCAACTTCAAACAAAACAGGAGTCGTTCCTTATCCCAGACGCCAAATCCAGCTGGGTATACAGGCCGCTGCTCTTGGCAGGATCCTAACTCGTCGAGATATGCGGATTTTCATTCACCAGAATCACCACCCTCTCCCTCCATCTGAGAGCTACCAAAAAGCTACAGGCATCTTCAACACTCAACGAACTCTTCTGTATGATACATTGCGATATCTTATGATATAAAGAGGTTCGTTGTTTTTGCGTCGCAACCATGCAACTGATCAGGCAGGCAGCTGGTGCGCCTACACAATCATCTGCGCAACACCCTGACCACCGAGGGTCTTGCTACCCACAAAGGCCTGTCCCTTGACACCGGCGAGCAGGTAGCACAGGGCAGTCAGAAGCAGGAAGACAGCGGCGGCAATCAGACTGCTTGGGCCACTAACGTTACTGATGAACTGCAGAGCAGACATGACACCGTAGGCACCCGCGCGCATGTAGTTGGTCGAAATCTTGCGAATCAGCTCATCGAACTTGCCAGAGGTTGGGCAAATACGGAGGAGAAGAGGGACCTCGATGAACAGGATGACAAATGCCGATGCGCTGTGCACAGTCAGTTTCGGTACCTCCATCATGATGCAGAGGTAGTCAGTCTTACATGGCAAAAGCGCAGAAGATGATGCGAACAACATTGAACGAGAAGATGTTGGCGATTCCAACAGCCAGACAAATGATCATGGAAATGATTCCAAGCCTGCGCACCAGCAATGTTAGTTGGTTGTTGACGTCGCGGTTCGTTCGATGTGGTTCAAGTCGCAAAGAGCGACTCAAGAGCTTGATAGCTGTGGTGGATGCTGTATACAGCTGAAGATTGGTAGCTTACCATTGTCCGTAAATGCCTTTATGGCGATTAGTACCAAGTACATACAGCACAATGCGTAGAGAGCAACATACTGAAGTTTCGTGTCTGGAACTCCTCCTTGAGCGTCATCTTGACAGCTTACGTCGAGCGTTCGTATTCGGTGTTTGAGCGGCCAAGGGAGATTGCAGTTGGGGAGACGGAGATGGCGATGTCCTGAGCAATCAATGCGGAATCGGGCTGATGGAGAGCGTGTTAAGAGTCGTCGATGGTTGCGACAGCGATGCGATGGTGATCAAGTCGAAAAGGTGGAGAGATCTGAATTCGTTGTGACGACGGGAAGTCTGAAATGATGAACGTAGCCTTTTCGCAAATGATGGGATGGTTGCTAAGGTCCCCAATTTTGATTGAGGCTTGGCTCCAGTGTCAATAAGGGCAAGGCAGGTGAGTGGATGGCGGCTCCACTGGGCGATGCTGGGCTAGCTTTGACAGCGGTTCCAGGTTGTTTTTGTAGGGGAAGGGGTCCCTGTAACTGTAACGTCCAGGAGTGAAGCAGAGTTCCAGGTTGGATGGGGTCAATGTGAGACAAAGGGTTGGGTGAAACACAACAAAAGCACGTGTGGTATCCGTAGACTGATGTAGTTCGGTGTCACGCATTTGTCTTTCTTTTAGGCATCTTTATTCTCGTAGGCAACTCAATTCTCAGTACAACCAAGTGACGTACGTTGACTACGCGGCATTGCCAAGCCTCGTCGAGAGTGATGCCGAGTTAAACGCTTTGTGTCTTGCAAACCTAGAGACGACTTGCCAAGGCTGTTCACCTTGAAGATCGTGTCCAATGCTTGGCAGCTCCATAATTGTGACTTTGCCGAGTAGATATAAAAATACTGAAAGTGAGGTTATATTAAGGCTGCAGCTTGAACCTCGAAGCCGCCCTTTGAGGCGCCCGTTGTAATCCACGAATTAGCACCTACGCACCTCATAATAAACTGCAGTCTGGTGGCATGTGTTACTGATTGCTAGTCTGGGTATGAGTAAGCAAATCCGATAAGGACAGGTCTAGATTCGCCTTTGTCCAGATATTCTTTTATATGCTTCTCGTAGTCATCCTGCCTCGTCACTAATATTACATACAACTAAACATCCAATAGCATAGAATTTCGTACCTCAGCCACGTGGTGAGGTGGAGTGGTTCCTCCCGCCATTATTTATAAACCCGCTACCTCTACACCATTACATCATCTTCAACACCCTGAAGCTTTGTCTTCGTCGCTTATCAAGCAACAATCTTTGATTTTCTGGCTCAAAATCGGTGTCCAACTCGACCGGGTAACTATCGAGTCCATTGTCCAGCTTCTGCCGTTGATCCTGATCAATTCCCCAAACAGCACTGCGACTAGGTGATATCCAAAAGAAAATGACTTATACCGTCCTTTCAAACGACCAGGTGAACTCCATTTTGGAAGGTCTCACGGTTGACGAGCTCGACGAATTTCGCCATGTCTTAGCTTCGTCTCTTCACGAGTTCTCTATTGGGGTGCCGGCTCTGGAGGAAGCATTCCAGCAACCAGAGCGCATCTCAACACTGCACCCAGAGACCATGGCCAGGACGCTTTACATGCCCTCCTGTGCCCCGTGTGGAATGAGCTGCAAAGGTGAGGTTGTTATCTTATGTAGACAAGGGGTTATCTGACTTGACAGTGGTTTCCGTGACCGGCACAGAAGCAACCCGGCCATCTGGCACAGAGCAGACCAGTCCGACTGGTGTTGTCAACTTGTTCAGGCCAGATGGATCACCATTCGGACTTGTTAACGTGAGTGCTTTGACGGCCTTTCGGACAGCTCTAGCTTCAACTTGTCTCGTGGCGCGCCGCAACCATGTCAAGACTTTGACCGTATTTGGCAGTGGTCTTCAGGCTTACTGGCACATTCGACTTGCTCTCATGATGCGCGGACAAACCATTAGGCATGTTAATGTTATAAACCATCGCTGGAGCGATAAGGCGACTGGGCTCTTGAAAAGATTCGCTGGCATCTCCCCTGAGATCAAGAAACGTGAAGGTTGGTCAGACACCAAATTCGGACTCCTGATCCCCGCGTTTCACGAGTATAAGCGTCTGGTAAAAGAACAGATAAGAGATGCCGATGTGATCTACTGCTGCACCGCATCGCAGAATGACCTTTTTGATGGGTCCATCTTAACGTCTCATGAGGGCCGCAAGAAAGGACGACTCATCATTGCTGTCGGAAGCTTGACGCCAGAAATGAGAGAGCTACCTGATGAGCTTATTCGACTGGCAGTCAAAAGAGACGATAAGCCTCATCGGCATTTTCATAAGCACGCAATCGAAGGCGGAGTAATCGTCGTTGATAATATCAGGGGCGTGCTCAAAGAAGCAGGCGAAATCATAGCCGCCGATATTGGCCCTCATCAGCTGGTGGAGTAGGTAACCGTCCTCGAACCTGAAAGATATTGCTAACACCTTGTTCTAGGCTGGGAGAGCTTGTAATGCTACAGCGCCTAGCTGTAGAAGAGTCTGAAGAGTTCTCTAGCAGCCAGGCATCTGTAGCGTCAGATATGGATAAGATAGACATCCATGGCAGGAGTTCTATGTCAACCGTCTATGGTAGTGGCAGCAATACCAGCGAAACCCCGACCAGCCCTACTAGCTCAGTAGATTCGGAGGGCCGCAGGCCCTCGTTCTTTCACTCGCGAAAGAGCTCTAGCACCTCATTGGACAAGGAGAAGAGAAAATCAGAAGACCACCTCTGCCGGTGGCTACGAGACGGCACTGTGGTGTATAAGAGTGTAGGGCTTGGACTGATGGACCTTGTTGTGGGAACGCATTTGATTGAGGTTGCAAATGACAAGGGTATAGGAACTCGCATAGAGGGATTCTAGACAAAATGATTTCTCAAATAAACTACAAACGTTCATGATACATGCTGCAGGTTTTTGTACATAAAAATTCTACTCGGCCACCCAGATAGCAGCCATACCCATACCGGTTCCCACACACATAGATGTTGCGCCGACCTTCTGGCCCGTTCGCTTCAGCTCATATAGTAGAGTAGAAACTTGTCGGGCACCGGTGCAACCCAGGGGATGACCAAAGGCAATGGCACCTCCCTTGGGGTTGATCTTCTCCTGAGGAATACCAAGCTCGTTGGCGCACCACAAGCACTGGCTGGCAAAAGCCTCGTTGATCTCCCAGATGTCGACATCATCCTTGGAGATGCCGGCAAGGTCAAGAGCCTTGGGGATGGCCTTCCAGGGACCCTGGCCCATGAGGAGGGGCTTGACGCCGACAATCGAAGCGCAGACGTACTTGCCCAGGATCTTCTGTCCGAGCTTCTCGGCGGTAGATCGCTTCATGAGAAGAACAGCGGCGGCACCATCAGAGATCTGACTGGCGTTACCGGCGTGGATAGACCCATCCTTGGCAAAGGCAGGGCGGATCTTGCCCAGGGACTCGGCGGTGATACCATCTCGGATACCGTCGTCCTTGGCGACGGTGATCTCTTTGGTGTTACCCTCCTTGTCTTCAAACTTGACCTTGAGAGGAGCAATCTCTTCGTCAAAGAGACCTTCCTTTTGAGCCTTGAGGGCCTTTTGGTATGATGAGGCAGCGAATGCATCTTGCTCAGCTCGGGAGATGTTGAGGTCCTTAGCCATCTGCTCAGACAAGACACCCATGGGGACCTTGCAGTTGGCAGCCTCGGGGTTCTTCTCGAATTCTTCTGAGAACTCAGAGACAGCACCGGGGCCGTAGTTGATGGACATGCTCTCAACACCGGCACCAATACCGATATCGATCATGCCAGTCTTGATCTGGTTGGCCACATCGACAGTAGCCTGGAGACCAGAAGAGCACTGTCTGTTGAGGGTTCGGACGGCGATGGATTCAGGGAAACCGGCGACCAGACTGGCAGCTCGCATCTCAGTCGCACCACCACCGGGGGCGAGCACTGTTCCGACACATAGGTCCTCGACGAGAGCAGGGTTGATCTTTGAGCGGTCGAGGATGGCCTTGAGGACTCCAGCCATAATATCAGCGGCGTGGGTATCCTTGAAACCACCACGGCCTCCCTTGGTGAATGCGCTTCGGCAGGCGGCAGTGACGACAATCTATGTGAGGTCAGTGAACTATTCCGGCGCATAGTACAATTCTCTCTGTACATACGTCGTCAGGGTTCTTCTGGAGAATCTTCTCACGACCGCCAGCGGTCGGGTTGCCAGAGATCTGGCCTCCAATCTGGATGATTCTGTCGGTGACTAGAGAAGAGGGTCAGCTTGTCATCTTGGTAAGCGCAGAGCGCGGCCTAGACATACCGCCCATTTTGGCTATGATGTAAGGGTAATGCTAAACAGCAGTTGAGGATGGGGGTATAATGCGCAACACAAAGAACGATATGGATTCGAGGTAGAAAAAGAAACACGGAGGACTATTATAAAGAAAAAATCTCGGTAGACCTCGGATGTTGTGCAAGAGCAGAGTTGGGAAGCTTTGTCACAGGAGCGCAGAATATGGTGAAGGAAGACCGAAGACGGATTTCAAAACCGGGGACCGAGGCATCTCGTCGCCCCGGTCTTGGCATTTTTAGCGCGTCTTCCTAGCGCCCGATCACATGCCAGTTCCCCAGCTTTCAGAATCAGCGCGGGGGAAGTCTCCCAGAGCTTCACTGTTGCGTCACGAGGTGGCTAAGAAATACTCCGTACTCCAAAAAAATGACGATTTGACCTGGTTGTGATAAGCACGTGGTCCCTCTATTATCACAAGGAAAAAGTAATCGACGCCTGTGGCAAGTCTGACCTGATTCGTGCCACCGCTACTCCCCAAACTGGGTATCGATATTAATAAACATGGAAGAATTTTGATGCAATGTTGTCTAAACAACCCCGACTGACGCCAAGGAAAGAAAACAAAGACTATCTAAAGGTTAGGAACAGATGCGGACACGTCATTTCATACAGGTATCATAAGACGAAGAAAGACCGCCATACTCGGACACGGCTGGGCTCCAGACACTTCTATCGTCTTCTTGGTACGATTGAGATGCGAGGGATAGAGCATCCCACGGTGAGCTAGAATCTCCGACAGATCCTGAGTCGCACATAGGCATTGGTAGGGGCAGCGAAGTGTCGAACGATGTATCTATCCTGATGGACGGTATCATCGAAGGGACCGTCAACGCGCGATGGCGACCAGTTGTGAGTTGCTGCGGTGCTGGGGGAGTCAGCACGTAAGGTGCGAAGATATCATGAGGTTGCTGCATGTAAGAAGCGCTGACGCCGTTCCACGATGGATATTGGCTCGGGGGCGCGGACCGAGTAACTGCTTCTGTGCCGGGGTTAGCCATGTTTTCACTTGAGCTTATTAGGACTACAATTACTTACCAGGACCATCGTATAAACCAAGAGACTTCAGCGCATCAATGCCCAGATCAACGCTGAATCGTTGGTCGGGGAGCTTGCCAAGTCGAATCTTCAGTTGCTGCTGAGTCTTTCCAATTGTTTCCACGTCAATCACATCCAGCACACACCAGTGTCTGGCGTCCTTCCACCTCTCCTTAGGCACGGGGTGTATTTTGACGGCCCAGTTGCGAGCAAAATCATTATCGACGACACTGAACGCACGGTTAAGGTGGCATTTGGCGATGCAAGGCACCTCGGTGGTCTGAGTCTTGAGAGTGATTCGAATCATTTGGCCCTCTTTGACTTGTGCTGACTGAGCCCTTAAAGGTGTGCCAAGGGGCTGTGCTGGGAGCTGCCAGTTGGGACCGGACGGCTGTGTAACGGGAGACTGTCCTTGACTTGGATGCTCGTCATCCGTGAGGATGACTGACTCGTCAAAGGGAAATTGAGGGAACGGTAAAGTGTCTTGCTGAGGACTCAGAGACTGGAACGCTTGTGAGTTATCAGGTTGTGTGGACTGGCCTTGAAACCCCAAAGAATCCAAGTGCCTGCCACTCCTGACATTTTGTCTTAATGATGCAACACCACGAGAAGCAGCAGAAGAACTTCTCCGACGTCTCGATCGATTTTTGGAAATCGGACTGAGCCTTGTGGGTGACCGTGAGCGAGCTGAAGCTTGTTTCATGGCATCTTCGATAACACTCAGTTTCAAACGCCTAGGCCCTTCGGCCACAGCCGGATTCCGTTGTCTATTCAGCGGATTCATGGCTTCTGCGGCGACGGTGGACTGGATGCTGGGCAAAGAGTAGTGCCTGGTAGCAGAACAAATGTTGTTGAAAGAAAGTGGAAATTGCCCGCCCTCGTCTCGAGCGTGAACTGGGCACAAAGGATAGTATAGCGGTGGTTTATAAGTCCCAAGTTTACTTGTGGGGGTGAAAACACCTCTGCTAGGCTTTTCCAACATCGTGACGGGAAGTTATCTGTGTCCAGTAATCGGGCTTCTCTATCCCGAGGCGTACTGGTCCAATTGTCTGCCTCGATTATCTTTCCCACAAAACTCCCGAGAAGCAAGGCCTTTGAGTGGTCTATGAGGTTGGTTGTTGGATTGCACAGCCTCTCTTTGCCGGTTGATGAAGTAGGCTGTGCTGGTGATAGTGAAATTGAGAGCCGCATCGGTGCGTTGTACAACCGAGACTGGCCACGCGTGGTTGAAACTGCACTCTATCAGAATTCCTCAAATCACAGTTACATTTCACGTCTGTATCTGCAAGTGCCTTGTCAAAGTTCCAGCGTTTCAACCTCAGCTTGAGAAGGCGACTGCATATAGAGTTGACTGGTTGCTGCGCCTCTCTAATACATAGTCTCCAGGCGTTAGGCCCCAAATACGCGACTCCAAATGACCGATTTTGCAACAAGTGCATGACATGGTGCTCCTCAACTACTAAAACATACGCCTTGTTGTCGTAAAGAGCCGCGAGTTCGAGTGAACCGTTTGCCGCCCATTTCCGAACCTTCACACAGCGCTCATGAGGTTCAGGACTTAAAATGTGACTATATATGCTCTAGAATTAGCTCGATGAAGCTTCCAACACCGGTAACAACTTTCCAATAAGAGGGTATGTATCACTCTCATGACGATTATTCAATGTATTCTAATTGACAAAGGTCTTTCACAAAGTGGCCGTCAAGGAATTCTCAGGAATCGCATACAGTACTTTCCCGCGAAACGTGACTTATTTACCGAAAAGATAACTGGATTGATCTCCTCGATTGCCCTCAACATAGCCCTCAAAGTATTGTCCATGTGTCATCCATTAAACAGGCTGGAAATCTCAGAAGACAATGAGCGGAGCCGCTGCTATGCAGTGGGCAAGGTATAGTTGCTCAAGCTCGACAAAACCATGCCAAGTTAACATTTCCTAGGTACTCATGCCTGGCCACTCTTTTGCTGTAGGAGGGAACATATCCTCTATAACACGCTCTTTCCACGCCGATATCAAGAGAAAATATCGTAGAAGACAACCGAAGGACCACTCCCAGCGGATGTTCTTCTCGGGGAAAAGTCAAGTGACTAAGGACAGTGCAAAGACTTTACCTCATACTTGTTCCAAGAAAAGATGTGGTCTTCCGACATATACATGGCCAGACGACAATCGAGATCAGGACAGCGACTTGTCAGTTAAAAATGTCTTTACTGACCCGAATCCCAAGAGGAATACATACGTTCACGAACGCATCGGCCCAAGCACCGAAGCTGTTCAGGTAGAAGAGTTAGAAAAGCAGATGTGCTGCTTGACTGTCACCTTGGAGAACAAGTCCGTGAGAGAAGTCAGTCCATGCAATGAAGATGCGTACGCTCAGGGAGAGCCCCTAACGCCTCCCGAGATTGAGTTCTCTGAAGACAGTGACATGGAGGATGATTACTGGGCATGGGATCAAGACACTCAACGGTTCAGGCACTGGGACGGGGAACTCGGAGAGTGGGTTTGCTTCCCTGAGAGGTTCGACTGATGTGATTTGATTCAGTGTAGACGAGATAGGACGCATGACAGGGACCGGATGTAGCCAGTACCATAAGATTGGGCTTGTATGAGACCAATCCATTTGGAACATGTTCATTGATCAATATTGTTAGATCTGAAACTCAGCTATACAACACCACTATATTCTCTACGCCATATACTCCTCGTCCATTCAGGTGACCGCTCATGTCCTCGTAACCGTATCATCCACCTAGCGAACTCTCCATGCTAAGAATTAAGCCTTGCTTTCGGGCTTCTCCTTGACGGTCTTTTCATCAGGCGAGAAGCTCAGGCTGACACTGTTCACACAATGGCGCTCATCGGTGGGTGTATTGTAACCCTCACCCTTGAACACATGCCCTAAATGACCACCGCAGTTGGAGCATACAATCTCTGTTCGTGCCATACCGAAAGTGCGGTCCTCATGACGGACGACGGCACCAGGGATGCTGTCAAAGTAGGCAGGCCAGCCGCAGCCTGAGCTGAACTTGTGACTCGCCTTGTAAAGCGGCGCATCACAGCCTGCGCAGGTATAGACGCCCTGCTCGGGCTGGTGCTTGTCAAACTTTCCTGAACCGGGGGGCTCAGTGCCCTTCTCACGGAGGATGCGGAACTGCTCTGCTATTGTCAGCGCGTTGCGCAAAGGAACAATTGGATACGTGCCAACTCACCCTTGTTGAGGACGGCGCGCCACTCGTCGTTTGAGCGCTGGTCAGGGTACGACATGTTGGAAGAGTTCTTGGATGAAGTGCCGAAAAGAGCGCCCAAGAGAGGAATACCGGACATAGATCGAAGAGGGATAGGGACAGATCGGAAAGCCAAATGTGAAGGCAGCGGAGGTCTCACACGAGTAATGTTTGAGAAAGTGTAGAAGAGAGTCGATAGCAGAGGAGAGAAGCGCATTATTTATATCCAGTTCAAGGTTGTGTTATGGTTTCATGACTTCAAAGAGAAAACGTTATAAGTCCCCGGGTCCTAGTGGCAACCCAAGCCAGATGTGACAAATCATGAGTTGCGAGCTGTGGAATCATCTGCATCATCGAGTATTGGCGTTGCTGAGCCCAGCCACAGCCACACCTGGGTTATTAGCTACCTATACGCTCATTGCGGCTCCAAGGGGTTGAGTTTTGCGCTCGAATACGCAGGTAAAACCCAAATATCCCAATAACCCATAAAAGCATGAGCTTATCTGGTACATATTATTATCACTATTTCCTGAAATGGAAAGCATGATTAGTATTGTATTCTAGCCCCCAAACTTGCAATGTGGCTTGACAGGAAATGCAATTCACTTTGCGGATCAAGCCATTAAACATTGCAAAGACATACTCAAAACACCTCGTCGTCATTTGAGACAACTACTAAGTGAGAGTGATTTGTTCGAACCCCTCAAAGCATTGGGATCTAGTCTTGAACATCAAAGCTTCAATCTCACCGAGCCTGGCATAGATAAAACCCCGGGACCCCCCGCCAATTCCAGGGGCCAGGCCAGGCCCGCCCGTGCATTAATTCCGCCGGGACAGCTAATGGGAACTAAAACATCACCGACCTGACCACCTTGGCACCTCCCTATCAACCTCCATCCAATTCTAGGCACACCTTTCAACTCCAGGTTGCCACTTTGCAACAACGCTCGTCTAGAGTGATTCTCGCAAAACACATCATCCCGAACCCCCCTTGCATCTTCTCCCGCCATAGTATCATCATGTCCAGGAGAGCCCCGAACCCCGCCGCTGAGCGGGCGGCGCAAAACCAAGCTACTCTCAAGAGTCTCGTCAAGTTGGAGGCCAATAAGGTCTGCTCCGATTGCAAAAGGAACAAGCGTAGGTTTTGGCCGCAGGATTGACTGGTGCTCCCCTGCTGACTTCACTAGATCCTCGATGGGCCAGCTGGAACTTGGGCGTCTTCATTTGTATCCGATGCTCGGGCATCCATCGTGGCATGGGCACTCACATCAGCCGAGTTAAGTCCGTCGACCTCGACTCCTGGACCGACGAACAACTGCAGAGCGTACTGCGCTGGGGTAACGCCCGCGCAAACAAGTACTGGGAGGCCAAGCTTGCGCCGGGCCACGCCCCCTCTGAAGCCAAGATCGAGAACTTTATCCGAACAAAGTACGAACTCAAGCGATGGGTTATGGACGGCCCCATGCCCGACCCTGCGTCTCTAGATGCCGACGGCGACGACGATGTGCCTCTGAGCATTGTCAAGGAGAAGCAGGTTATAGAGCGTAAGGAATCCATCAGAAAGGCTTCCCTGGGCAACTCACAAGCACCAAAGCCTATCACTGCGCCTGTGGAGGATCTTATCGGTGGAGATCCTGTTCCTGTACGATCAAGCAGCGCCGCTCCTCAGGCGGGCAAGGTTGCTCCCAAGGGCGATCCTGCTCCTCCGAGGACTACCAGCACAAAGGACTCGCTACTCGGACTCGACTTCTTCGGTGAACCGCAGCCTCCTCCTCG
Source organism: Fusarium nurragi (assembly GCA_012977755.1). Lineage (NCBI taxonomy): Eukaryota > Fungi > Ascomycota > Sordariomycetes > Hypocreales > Nectriaceae > Fusarium > Fusarium nurragi. Next base: position 18,739 of record JAALXI010000147.1, on the reverse strand, counting down.
GCCAGCTAGCACAACCGGTACTGCCCCGAGCGGTCAGTCCCGCCCCGATCTGAAGCAGTCTATCCTCTCTCTATATGCCTCTGCACCTCGACCACAAGCTCAAGCCCAACCCCAGCAACCGCCGTCTGCAGGAGGATTTGGCGGTCTCGCCTCTCCCACTTTCAGCCACCAGTCCCAGGGCTCAGTTGGCGGTTTCAACGATGCCTTCAGCAGTCTTAGCATCTCCAATGCGCCCAAGCCCGCTGCTCCCGACCCCTTTGCCAGCCTTGGTTCTTCCAGCCGCACCACATCGAGCGGCAATGCCTTTGCCGGCCTAGGAGGAGGTAGCTTCTTTGACAGCAAACCCTCCCAGCCTGCTGCCCCCACTCATCACCATCAACAATCTTCTAACTTCTCCAACTTTGGTGGCTTTGCATCTGCAGCACCTGCTGATGCTCCCGCTCCCGCTGCACCCAAGCCTGCTCAATCCTCCGCTATGGGTGACCTCTTCGATCTTTCTGCGCCTGTGACAGCATCGCCTCCCCAACCACAGCCCGTGCCAGTTTCCACCAGCTCTGTCTTCAACCTTTCATCCCCGCAAAGTCCTCCGGCTGCTGCATCCACCAACACCACTACAACTACTAACACAACAAGCTCTATTGGTGGGTTCTCTGGTGCTGATGTCTGGGGTGGAAGCGAATGGGGAGCCCCTGCAGCTCCTGCGCCAGCTCCTGTTCAGAGAGCCCCTGGGCCACCAAAGCCCGCGGCCAACGACTTTGGATGGGGCAACTCGGGAGGTGCTTTTGCTAGTACTCCTATTGTTCCTGGTGCATCTGGTGGTTTCAACCCTATCGCATCACCCAAGGTATCGGCCGACGAGGAGTTTGGAGGATGGACAAGCAGCGGACCTGCTGCTGGTGCCAGTGGTGGTCAATCAAAGCCCAGCGGTGGCTTTGGTGGAGATGACGACTTGTTCTCCAACGTATGGTCATAAACGGAAGATTTTGAAGACATGATAAAGGTTGACTGGTGACTGGTGGAGATTTCTATAAAACAATTGCAGGCATGTTTGGGCGTTTGCATGTTAGGAGTCATGTAGATGCGAAATGGTGATGGCTTAAACTGTACGACTGTTACGATATTGATCGGAGTGACCAAGCAATGTGAAATGTATTCAAATAACGCCGACCCAACGCTGCCAAAACAGTACAGTTCCTGGGAATAACTCCCTAGCCTTTTAGCTTTAGACACTCGAATGCCGTCAGGCCATATCCCCCGGGCTGTGTATAGCACCTGTTACGAACGTTCCGACTTCCCCTTCGAACGGCCGTCATGTATTAAAATAAAGTCCAGATCCAGCTTGTACGCCTGCGCTCCAAGCTTTTAAAAGAACAGTTTTGCGCCATAGAACAGCACCAAGAAAACGCCAATCACGATTCCCGACAACTTGAGGATTGCGACACGGTTGCCGGATGCAGCCATTCGAGTTAAGCGACCGGCGGAGCCCTTCATCTGTGTGGTCATGGAGGAGAATGTATCGGACTATTGGACGTCAGCTGTCTAGAGGTTGTGGCAGATGGACGGTGTAGACGGACGGTATTGTCGATGACATCCTGGGCTCGGGCGTTGTCGTAGATGTCGACTGTCACACCGCGAAGGGCAGAGACTTTGGCGGAGAGCTCGTCGAGGCGAGCGTTGTTCTGGCGCTCTCGTTCGTAGGCTTCGGACATGATGAGATTGGTACCCGGAAGGTGGGAATGGGTATCGTTGGAGCGAGACGCTCGATCGGAACAGAGTGATTTGTGTTTTTATTTCTAGTTGTTGCGTTACAGAGTTTGGACTCTTCGTCGTCGTAGTTAATCCTCTCCTCAAAAGTCAAATGCCAAGTGGTGAAAGGGGTTCGACGTCTAACTCAAACCCGCACCGCTCATGACGACCTCCCGCCAGGGCACGCGGGCGCGCTGGACTTTAGCGGTACGTACTGAGCGAGGAACTGCACCGCCACACGTTGAAACCAGCAAGCCACTCTTCTAGAGCGATCCACTGAATTACGTAGCTGTACTACCTTTCGATGAAATATGTATGGTTGGACAGCCACCAATGATTCAATTGCTGTCTTAGTACTTGTTCTTATTCACAGTGACGCTCCTCTCGATACGTAGCTGCAACTGCGCCACACGAAATAGAGAGCTTTCCCCGGCGAGTAGTGCGCCGTATCTCTGCGTCTACCTAAACCCAACGCTTCCTATTGACTAGTATTGCTTTAAACTTCTTGTGTCTCTGTCGATCATACAACAACTCTGTATCATAGCACCACGAGAGCATTATAACTTTCGCTCACTTACATCCAATGCTTGGCCAAGAAGTCATCGAGGCGCAGCAATAAATTGCCTGGTGACGACGCAACCCGGACGAGCTACCCGTACTATACCTACAACCCCACTCCCTCACCCTTGTACTGAGTGAGAGCTTCTTGGCTCCTCCAACAACAGTTTTTGGACCGCGCGAAGTCTTAACTCTCTATCTCTTTCCCTGAGTTGTTTCTCGTATCCCTGAGACTCCGGTAGCGTGTGTCAATATGGGTATAAACAGCCCTCTCCCGTCGTCTATGGCGTGTAAGTCGAGCCCTCCAGATCAATCCCGTTACTCATGACCGCGCGCATCATGAGCCGCTCCACCCCCTCAGTCAAAACTGCCAGCTTAAGACTTGCGCGAGACATGGCTAACACAACTTCACAACAGCGGAATGCAAAAAATGCGGTAAGATCCTGACGTCCTTTATCAACCCTCGCCAGTCTTTCGGCCCCGACAAAGTCATTCCTCCCTCCATCCTCGAAAACGCAAAGGGCCTCGCCATCATCACCGTTCTCAAGGCCGGCTTCCTCGGCTCAGGCCGTTTCGGTAGTGGTCTGGTCGTCGCCCGACTTCCCGACGGCGGCTGGAGCGCCCCGAGTGCTATTGCGACCGCCGGTGCCGGCTTCGGTGGCCAGGTTGGATTTGAATTGACCGATTTTGTCTTTATCCTGAACGACGCGAGCGCTGTCAGGTCATTCGCTCAGGCGGGCTCCCTGACACTGGGTGGCAATGTTTCCCTAGCAGCTGGTCCTGTTGGTCGCAATGCCGAGGCGGCCGGTGCTGCTTCTCTCAAAGGTGTCGCTGGCATCTTTGCTTATTCCAAGACCAAGGGTCTTTTTGCTGGTGTCTCTCTCGAGGGATCCGCCATCATTGAGCGTCGCGATGCCAACGAAAAGATGTACGGCCAGCGCTACACAGCACAGCAGCTTCTCACCGGCTCTGTGCGACCACCTCCGCAGGCTGCCCCTCTCATGAACATCCTCAATTCGCGCGCCTTCAGCGGCCTGAGAGGCGGTGGCGGGGACGATGCCATGTATAACGACACTCCTGTATACGATGAACGACATGATGATGTTGTTTGGAACGGCCGCCGAGGATCTGCGATGGGCGAGGGTGTGCAGCGCGATCAAACAGGCTCACGCGACGATAACTTCGGAAGACCAAACCGATCAAGTACATGGCAGGACGATGTATACGACAGACAAGGTGGTTTTGGCGAACCTACACGCTCCAACACATTTGCTCCCACTGGTGCAGCGAACAACGACTATGTTTACCGGGACAACCCTTCAGGCGGTTACGGTTCAGGGGGCTTTGGCGCAGAGAAGAAGATCGGCCCTGGACGGCCTGCGGCTCCCAAACCCAACTTTGGTGCTAAACAAGCACTGCTCAGAAAGAATGAGGCAGTCGCCGTGTTCAACTTTGACGCCGATCAGCCAGGTGATCTAGGCTTCAAGAAGGGCGAGGTCATCACGGTCCTGAAGAAAACCGAGAGTGATAACGACTGGTGGTACGTGTTCTATTTCCCTTTGTTTCTGTCTTGATTCAGCGAAACTTACATCGTCTAGGACCGGCCAAATTGGCACGAGAATGGGTATCTTTCCCAGCAACTATGTCAAGATGAGGGAGTAACGGCTGTTGTGTTTGAATCGATTTAAATACCCTTTAGGCACTCTTTGGATGGATAAATATAAATACGATGATTTTTTGTCTTTTTCTAAATCTTGGACGTTGGCTTTTCCTAACGATTATACCATTGCGCTGTGCACCAAAGCAGCGTCTCGGAAATGGTGTAAGTCTGCATTATTGTTTCTTAAAGCGAATTGCGTGAGCTTTTCGAACATCCAGTTGAGTACTGCGAGAGGAGAAAAGGAGACCCTGACGACATATCACCCTGTCATACAATTCCATATAGTTTGAGCCGCATTTGAAGAAGAAAGGTTTAACGGCCTGCTACCCTCTCGTAGTCTGAAGCTTTCCTAACCAGAAGTCCCTACGTCTTGTCCATACTTGATCAAGGTAAAACTCTGCATGCTGCCCCTTCTCACCGCCACCCGCGATATCTTTCTCGTACTGTTCAAATAGTGTGGCCGTTGCCTGATCCAACTCCTTTAATGCGCTGAAGTCGGTAACCACAACACACGGCGTAGTATCAAGGTTTAAGGGATGGCTTTTCAAGTCTGAAATTTCTAAGGAGCCTTTTGAACTGCCTTGGACTGTCCCTATATCTTCAGTTTGACAATTGACGTCTCTGTAGGTATCCTCTTTCGGCTTCCTACTAAGAGGCGTAGTCACCGAATCCGAGCCTTGAGAACCGTTTTCAGGTCTTTGAGCTGTATTAGAAACAGAATTCGAATTTCTCGATGTAACCTGCTTTGCGTTAAATTGAGGCCGTTCAATATTTCCCGTGTCGTGTGAATGATTCGTGATTGGACCTTTACCCGGGTCAATAAATCTTGTCTTCACAGGCAAACCAATGGAACCCCGAGAGTTTCTGAGACTGGCGACTTTTTTATTGCCAACTGGAATAATTTCTTGGTCCTTAGGTCTTCCACCTGACGTGATACGTGTTGTATTTGATTCAAAGGGAAGCTTCCTTGGCCGAGGCATCAGGTTGCGAAATTCATGTGGTCCCTCCTGCGATGACTGATGACTGTGTGCTCCGGGCAAGAACTCTTTCCCAAGGTTTACTACTGGCTGGTGGCTATTGATAGTAATGCTTTGAGAGCTTTGAGAGATGTTGACTCCAGGCTTTTCAATGGCAGGGATATTTAGGTAGGAGCCTGGAGTAGATATATCTCCGCAAGACCGCACTTCGGTGGCTTCATTTGACAACTGCGTTTGGGGTGGATCAGAATTGAACGAATGTCTAAGAGGTGAGCGCTCACGAGGCGCATGCGAGAGTGTGTTCCCTCTTTCGAGGAACATATTGTAGGGATTTAGCTGCTCCGTAATTGCAGCAGCGTCTGCAGCACGGTTTGAAAGAGCATAAGGCTGTACAGAACCTGAGTATGTTCTCTGGGGATGTAATGCTTGGGAAGACTGGGCTGATGTCAATGGAGGATATTGAAAAGGGGAGTTTAGCATTGTGGTGAATGACAAATCCGGTTGAATCGTGCCCCCCTGGAACTCATCTGTAGGCAAGAGAGAAAGAGGCGTGATGGAAGAGAGTCGCGGCCCAAGGTTTGCGGCAATGTCAAGAGCATGGGACTCTGTTCTTGAGGGATTCGTAAGGATGGATATCGGCATGGTTTCGCTGACATGAAAGCCGGCCTTCCACAGTAGGCAAACGGCAACGCTGAAATCTCTCTTTTCTTCGAATTGCACTAGAATCGCTTGAGATATGCCGGTAATTCTGACACACATTCGATTGACATGTTTATTGATGCTGACAATGTCCTCATGTGGCCGCGAGATTCTATTTATGTCACTGAGCCGAAGGGAAACCTGGCTCATTAGCATCCCACGGTAAACCACCACTAGACGTGCATACCACTTGTTGTATTCCCTTGTGGATCAAAAGTACCAACGTTCCCACCTCTGCATCAATCGGCTTTTCGCCTTCGATAGTCAAGGTGAAAACATTGTATGGGCGGGAGGAACTGCAGGCTCTGGCGGCGGCTCCATCGCGGATTTCTAGATAAACGAGAGGACAACCGAAGACTGGAGTTGGAGGTCCAGGCATGACAGAGTTAAAGAAGGACTACGCTTGAATAAATGGCAAACGATTCGAGCTTTGGTGAATGGGAAGTGTATCAAGATTGATTCAGCGACCTCCGACGCATCTTGCCCGTTGCATGGTCTTCAGCCTGAGGACGTTCCTTCCTTTAAAAACAACTCGAGGCACCTGCCCTCCTTTGGTCCCGACAAACAAGTCATACCTTCTTCAATGGCCTCACGATATCACAACTTTGGCAGGAACGACAAAGGGTTAGGAGGAATAAGGCCGATTGGCTCGTCAGTCAAGTCAAGTGATCACGTGGAGATAAGCCAGTCTAATCTCAGCCCAGACTTCGACGCGCCGCGCCAACGCAAACTACCAGTGGTTGACCCTTGCGATTTAAGTTCTAATCGTGGATCTGGCTGCCATCACCTACGGCATCTCCAAAATCTGCCAATTAATCAACAGGATACTTTTTGTAAACTTCTAGGTATTGTGCGGGTACGCCTGTTGTAGGAGACTTCTTCCCACTGCGCGACGCCCAGCGCAGCCTGACGACCCCAAACTCGATCACTTGTTCGCGACCGCGCATCCTTCGTATTCTGTATCCAACCGCCTTTGTTCAATCTCGATATCATCGCCCAAGATGGCCCCCGTTCGCAATGAGGTCCCGCCGCACACGATAGATCGCACCCCCGAATACGAGGACTTCATGTCCAGACTCCGTGATTATCATACCAAACGAGGCACTACACTGGACGCAGAACCCAAGGTCGGCGCAACTCACCTCGATCTGTTCAAGGTATTCAACCATGTTGTGGAAAGTGGTGGTTACGACAAAATCTCAGAGGAGAAGCTTGCGTGGCGTCGTATGGCTTCCGAGCTTGGCATATATTCCAACAACGAAGCCTCAACTGCCTTCTCATTGAAGGAGAAGTTCTACAAAAACCTAGCTGCCTACGAAATCAGTACGGTACACGGAAAGGAACCACCACCAAAGGATATCCTAGAGGATGTGACGGCTAAAGGTGCTGCCTTGTTGTCACGTACTCGAGAGAACTTCCGCGGCAGCAAAAGAGAGAGTAATGTGGGTGCTACAGACTCAGCGGCCTCGGGAGATGATGGTACACCCGTCCGCGAACGACCCATTCCAGATGCTGCCGCCAGTGCGCGTGCATCTAGAGGTCTGCGCGAAGCACCTCCTCAACGCGTTATTTTCCAGCCAGACACCGGACCTTCTCGGACAACTCGACATTCTTCTGCTCACCATGCGACTAGTACCAACTCACCAGCCGCCAATCCTCCCCAGACTCCCTCACATCATCCGAATATGCATGTACCTCAGCAGCACCAACAGCAGAACTACCAAGGAAACCGAGGCCCCTCAATACTTCATCACCCACCCAACACCGAAAACACCTCGAATTTAGTCAATGCATATCAACCGCGGTTTTCTAAACCCTTAACGCTTCGTGCAGTGGCAACGCCTAGCAATGCGCCTACCGAGTTTCAAAAACCACGCCAGCTTCCTCGTCTGGATCCCCGTCAACCGATGCAACCTGGCAGTGAGTGCGCAGTCCGTATCTATTTCTTACATGACTAACGCTAGTAGCCGGCTTTGATGGTCCTAACATCTACATGCGATGTTTGAACGCTCTGAGATCAAACATTCCTGCTGAACAATCATTTGCGCTCAATCACTTGGTAAAGATCTCTTTTGAGCGAGGTGATAAGTACAAATTCGATTCCTTTCCAGGTCTTGCCGAAGGACTCGTAGACAAGGCCCTCGAGGTGGGACAGTTGTTCTATCATGTCAACTGGACTGTTTCCTGGATCCTTCCGTTTGACTCGAGCGACCCCAATGTCCTCGATGGAAACTGCGGGACACAAGACATCCTTGAGCGAATCGAGAATCTTATCGAGAAGGATGTGCCTGACGTTCTTCAAACTGAGGCATATGCAGACAACTTGGTCCTAATCACTGAAGCTGTCCTAACCATCCGAAATATGGTCACTCTCCCGGAGAATGCTCACCACATGTCGGACTTTCCTCCCCTCAAGGACCTCATCTGTATCGTCCTGCGCCTACCACAGAAGGACTCACTTGTGGAATTGAAACACCTCACTCTGGACATCGCCGAGCAGTTAACGCCTTTCGTGATTCTGGACTCGGATGATCCTCTGTACAGGATTTTGTTAGCGCAGCTGTCATCTGACGACCGTGGTACTATTCTGACGGCTCTTCGTGCACTGGGACGTATCTCGATGAATCTGGAAGCCACAAACAAGTTGGGCGATGTTCCTGGACAAGTGCTTCAGCGACTTGCTAGCTGGTTACTGCTCAACGATGATGAGCTTATTGATGCTTGCCTTGACTTTCTTTACCAGTACACTGCTGTCGTGCCCAACGTTGACACTCTAGTTCGTTCCCTGACACCAGAGAGCCTTGTCGACCATCTCGCTCGCCTACTCGCTCACGGTGCGCGCAAAACGCAGCGCGAGTTTGTACTGGTTCCTGAACAAAGAATGCCTGCTCGCGATCAAATCGCCCCTATGCCTGACGACCTCCTCCAAGAGATGCTCAAGTTGGAAGAGCCCGATCGCGTCCACCGTTGGGTCCGCTGCTTTTTTGAGGAGGATAACAACTCGTTTGTGACGCAGCTAGCTGCCTGGCAGGCTTATCAAAATGCCTTTGTTGCTCCTCTAAAGGCGATCGGACAGCCCCTCATCACGCCCGCCGACTTCATCAGAAACAGTACGTCCGTATACAAAGATTCGAATGCGCAGGTTCTTAGGGAGCCTGGCGATCCACAACAGAAGTTCATCATCCATGGTATTCGCGCGAGACCAAAGCCTCTCGGTATGGATGGTAAAGAGTATGGACGATGTCTTTGGGCGTCAAACCCTGACAATAAGCTTGAGAAATGCGGTCACTTTTACATCCAGCCTGAAAAGATGTGGGAGCACATTATCGTAGACCATCTCGGAGAGAAGCGCAATGAGGACGGGCAGTTCGATAATGTTGAGAAGGAGTTTACTTGTACGTGGGACCAATGCTCTCGCTTTCACAAGCCTACCAAAATGCACCTTCAAGAATTCGCACGGCACATCAACACACACATCTCCTTGGCACTGCCCAGCGAAGCGCATAGTCGAAAACCAGAGCGCTCTTGGATTATTCCGGCCAAGACTATGGCCGTAACCTTCGAGGAGACAATGACAGTGCGGGATGAAAGGAACCCAAATCTGCCAGCTCAAGCCGCTGGCATCCCTCTCAGCGCTGCGCTTGTGCTGCGCAACATTGCCCGCAATGTGGTCAAGACAGAGGCTGAGGAGGAGATGCTCAAGAAGCAGAAGGACCTCGGCGAGACCGGAGGCTGGAACGAGACGCTCTTCCGCCCCCTTCTGCCACGGCTCTTTGAAATCCTTGCGGAAAATCGGGCTTTGGTATGTTTCATACTTTTACTCACACTTTTCTCCAAAGTAAACTTGCATGCTGACCAACTTCGCAGAGTCCTTACATTGCATCACTGCTTGATTTAATTCGAGTCGATAAGGAAGAGCAGGACCGATGATGCATTTTGGTGTGATGGCTGCTGGTTTAGACAATGACTCAAGACGAAGCGTTTGTGGCAAGATTATTCCGAGTAAGGGTGGTTTTCAGAGAGAGCATTGCTCGCGTTGATTTCCATAACAGCTTCCTCGCGCGGGCGGAAGTCAAAAGGATCGACGTGGCATGGTGTTGTTCACTGATACGAATTACATTGTACTAATACCCTGCCCGTGGGCGTTATGGACTGACTTGTTTTGGATGAGCATGAGGACGATATATCTGAGGGTTAAAGAATATCAACGAAATGCATTCTGCAGTCTAATGTCTTGACAAAGGAAGTGTGTACCGCGTCAAGTGTTTGGGATGGATATATGATACGTGAAGTCACTACTCTAGGTCGGCGAACTGCACGCCTTTTGCTGGTAATGTTGGTATGATCGGCAGCCGGCTTCGTATGGTGAGATTTGTATGTGCCTAATAACCACATTCAGCAGTTCGATAACAGCTAGATAATCAACTTCCCGGGCCGGACACTTTGCTAATGGCCGTCGCTGTAGTTCCAACGCCGGACCGGTGTTTTGACATACGTATATTAATCACAAGCCCAATCCAGTATCTAGATCCCATTCTTGCTCGATAACTAAACAAGCCAGACTCGTGCGAAACAGACGGGGACCGCCGTTATGCGCATCACGGGGAGAAAAAAGCATTTGATAGACCAAGTCGACACGGGAGTTCTAGTCCACGCAATAGCCCAGAGCCAAGCGGGTCGAAGGAGATTCAAGTCCGCCCTGCCCTACGCTGGAAGATTCCATCCCACGCGTGGTACGATACGACAAAAGCCATATGATATTTGAAGAAATGAGCTCATCGTCCGATATCTCATTCACGCCGAGCTTGCTGCAGTTGAAGCGGAGCTGTTGATGGAAATAAGTTGTTAGGACTAGGCTAGTAAGGGCATACACCGTCTTTTGGTATTGCGTGTTGTAAGTCAACTTAACCATCAACGGCCATGACACTTTGCGCTCAACAAAGGCCAAGTCAGGTGTAATACAATTCGTTTCGTCATTTTTGTAACCGTTGGATGGACAGAACGTAAGCCCCCACCGATATGCTATGACTGGACTAATTTGGTCATTGATTTGCTATCGTCCAGGCCAGGCAACCAGAGAAGCGAGAAGAAACTTCTCGGTCAGAGTGGTGTGAGCCAATGGGTGGGCTATTTTGGGATGGTGTCGAGTGTCTTGGCAATCTCGGGACTAGCTTGGGTTGTCCGTAGTGGTGGGAAGGAGATGGCACACCGAGAGGTGAAGTTTCTTTGCTCAAGGTGAGTAGGAAGTATATTTAACAATGTTCTCTTAACTGTGCTATCATAATTATAGAGAGAAAAATCCGGACAAAACTTTGGTCTGCCGTTAAAACAAGGGAGAGTAAGTGTGTCGTATGTATTAGCTTCTATCGAGCAAAGACACCTCAAGAAACGAGAACGCGGTCTCGGTGAGGATGCCTCCCCCGGATGTGGTAGGATCGGGTCGTTGCAATTGCGGCCGTGCTACCCGGGATTGAAAATTGGAACCAAGCCCAGGGGACGCGCTAGAGCAAAGTGTCTGTGGCCTTAGCTGTAGCACATCCCGTAAAACTTGTGCAAAATTAATACTGTAATTAATAAATTCTTTGTCTGGCGGGGAGGGCGGTGTAAGAGTACTCAGACCCTCAGACTTTCAGACTCAGAGTGAGTGCATAGTAAATGAGTAAAAGTGGAGGAGGAGGATTCGTCTGCCTAGAAAGATGGGAACACTTGATTGATGTCATCCAATGCTTAACTACTGCAAGCCGCAGCGGGTGTCAAACGGATCCAGAGACCATCAATTGGCGAATTACAACTTTGAATGTACTAGATCCTTCTGTTTTGGTGTTTTGGTGTTGAGGCAACGTGCACTTTTTGGTTGCATACCAAGTAGTGAATGAAAGCCAAGCATTGAAAACCACGGCAATCTAGAATAGGATTGGGCGGACTCTAACATGCTCTTGTATCAACTCATGTGTAGGCAGTGTTAGTAGAGTTACATGGCAGACTTTGCCTTTGAACTGCAAAGACGTATTCCATCCTCGTGTAAGCGCCCGTTGTGGATGGGGTGATAACCTTGGGTGGGGGGCACCGACACTCCTATACAGGAGGTAGAATACACTAGGAACAGCTACCGAGCCCGGAGAAAGCTACCCCTGCAACGTCCCGAGGGGCGCCCTAAGTTTAGGGACCACTCCCCACGGTTGCCCGTGGGATCTAACTGATCTTCCCTCCACTTGGTGCGTCCAATCCCTGGAAGCCCCATATGCTTGTTTCTCAACTACACAAGGTTTGGGTGATTATGATGTTTTGCGTACGCTTAACCGCGTCAACGGCTGGTTCTTTGCCCGAGATTCGCGTTGAACATGGGTACGCAATGATGTCGTGCTGTGCTTGTGTACCTTGCTGCGAATCAAGTTGAGTTGCGGGTATGGGGATGTGAGACGCAATGAAAAAAAGTGGCTGCCTCTAGACCGTCACCTGGGAAAGTGAGAGCTGCATATGCATGTTGTGTTCTGATGGGGGGGCGTTGAATAGCAGTCAGTGGCCGACCCCACGTTGTTATCAAAACCACAGAGAAAAATCACAGCAGAGATGAAGGCGAGCTTCCGGCCTGGCTTTATAAACCAGGCAGCCAGTCAATGGTGTAGTAGATAGGTAAGGCAGCGAATACCTGTCTAAGGAGAGGCGATAATAAAGGAAAGAGCTGCCACGAGCAGAATTGCCTTGGGCAGCTCCAGCATGAGGTGAGGCAAGAGGATGTAAGACCAACCAAAACAACCTTAACTTCTCAAAGTAAAACACCACGGAAATTTGTGATTGTTCCAAAACATGGACACAATAAAACGCCATGCAATCAGTCCCCCACATTGCGCTGCGTGGCCGAATGCGCCTCAGCTATGGTCCATACCTCTATCCCTCTATGGCCTCGGCCCTGGTCCTGTCAATCGATCTTGTGACCATCACAAATCTCCATCCCCTCTCACCTCTCGAAGGGAACCTGGAACCCTCCGGCTTATGCGACATCGGTCCCCCACGAGTCCAAACTGTGTGACCCCCTTTTCCCTTCCCTTTCCTAGACACAGACCAACAAGCCTCTAATCCAGGCACCGTAGTATGTACATGCGTACCTTATTTCCTGCTGTCGATACATTGCAACGAGCTCACCTCACCGTCTTACACCGAAGTCGGTGAAGGAATTGTCGTCCCTTGCTTGCTCGAACGTCACAAAGCGTGCCGATGGTTGCTCCAACTACGTGTATAGTAGGTAGCTGTCACGTCTATGGATGTCTATATAAATCCACAGCCGGTCCAAGCTAATTCTCAATCACTTTCATCACACAGCACCACATACGCACCTCCTGCAACTTTGCCTTCACGCGTCGTTTCTCAATTTGAGTCGTACTGTATTCACCTATCGCAAGCGGTATGCTACCCCAACAGGTCCCTTGTTCTTTCTCGTCGCCTCAAGTGACTCAAGATATTTCTTGATGATCGTTGTGGCCAAATTCAAAGGCAACAACTGACAGACGTACGCTTTGATGTATAGACACCCGGCCCTTCTGCATACCACCTTGGCAAGATATCTTCGTGTGCATTTGCCACCAAGCTTTGCAAATCCCGGATCCGAGGAATCAAGCCCGGACCTCCGTCACCCAAGACTACCAAACCCAACCCAGACAGCTCAGGTCAATCCAATTCAACACAGCGCCCATCTGCCGTTCTGGAGTCGCTATTGAGGAGCTACGAAAATAGCACCGGACCTCCCGCAGTCACCTGAACTTGGAACAAGCAGCACTATACTGCTGCCTGCCCTGTCTTCCTGGCGCAAAAGGCCCATCTCGTCTCAACGGAGTTTACCTGCCGCAAGATCTGCAAACACAACACTTCTTAGCTTACACGGTTACGGTTACACATACTCCCGGTTCCACACTTCTGTCAATCCAGGCCCCCTGCTGCCACCCTCCTCGAACAAGCACCATAGTTCCAGAGCCACAGAGCCGCCAAAGACCAGCCCCAGCTGAAGTCGTCTCTACTGTACCTCATCGCACACCTTGCACACCTTGCACACCTTGCACGCCTTGCACGCCTTGCTACACCCATTTTGCCTTCCTCACGGACATACCGCCACACTAAATTCTGCACCTAGCAAGTCCCTACCCTGCCAGTCTGCGACTCTACAACTCTTGCAACTGAAAGAAGAAAAAAGTTTCGCCCCAGGCCTAGAGTTTTCTTTGCATTGCTTTGCCCGCACCTTCATCTCCATCTCCACCTCCACAAAACGCTATATCTGTGATTCACTTTCAGACCCGCTGCCGCTCAACTATATATCGAGCCCCCCTTGGCCCATTGACTTCTCCTTTGATCATCTTCAGTCACTGCTCTCTCCCTCTCTTTCGCTTCGAGCGCCTTTGTCTGCAACAAAGACCAAGGTTCCCCAATATATAACAAGGCCTCTTCCCCTTGACCCAGCTTATATACTCGTGCCTTCTCATCAGCCTCCAACCTTCATCATAGCAAACGATCGCAATGTCTTTTGCCGCTCGCAACGCCCTACGCCTCGCTCGGGCTTCTGCCCCTGCTTTCCCCAGAAACGTTGCCCGATGCTTCTCAGCCACTCGTGTGCAGCGTGTCAACGACACCAACCTCAAGAAGAACGTTGTCCGTGAAAAGGAGGTTCCTGTCACTGTCTACGCTGCCGGCCAGGGCACTGGAGACAAGCACACCGTCAATGTCTCTGAAGCCGCTGCTCGCATCCCCATCGAGACCCCCACCCCTTCACACGAAGGCGATATTGTTCAGCCTCTTACCCGCAAGGCTTATGAGCAGCTCCCCCACACCATGCGCAACATGAGCGTCTACGGCAAGACTATCATCCTCACTGGTGCCGCCCGTGGTCTCGGGAACCACATGGCTCGCGCCTGTGCCGAAGCTGGCGCCAAGAACATCGTCCTCTTTGATGCCAACCAGGAGCTTGGTGATGAAGCTGCCGCCGAGCTCCACGATAAGACAGGTCTTCCTGTTTCCTTCTTCAAGGTTGATGTCCGTGATGGTGCTGCCATCAACGCCGCTGTCGACGAGGTTGTGGAGCACTATGGCGCTCCTGATGTTCTCGTCAACTCTGCCGGTATCGCCGACTCCAACATCAAGGCTGAGACCTACGACCCTGCCATGTTCCGCCGTCTCATCGACATCAACCTCACTGGCTCTTTCCTCATGTCTCAGGCTGTTGGCCGTGCCATGATGGCCGCTGGAAAACCCGGCAGCATCATCCTTGTTGCATCCATGTCTGGCTCCGTCGTCAACTTCCCCCAGGAGCAGAGCTGCTACAATGCCTCCAAGGCTGGTGTCATTCAGCTTGGTAGGTCCCTCGCTGCTGAGTGGGCCAAATACGACATCCGAGTTAACTGCATCTCTCCCGGTTACATGGACACTGCCCTCAACCGAGTGCCTGCTCTTGACGCCCAGAAGAAGATCTGGAAGTCTTTGACTCCCCAGAACCGCCTTGGCAACGTTGACGAGCTCAACGGCCTTTGCATCTTCCTTGCCTCCGACTCCTCCAAGTTCATGACCGGTTCCAACTGCATCATTGACGGTGGTTACACATGCCTCTAAGCCATGTCTACTTTTACAATCAGTGATAGTACGGTTTCTGAAAAAGGGTTGGTAGCGAAAGCCCCTTGAGAGAATTTGATTTTCTTTGTTTGGAGTTCAGGAACGGAATGACGACCTTTTTTTGGTGGATCGAAGACAAAAGGGATGTATGATGATAAAACTAGATACCGCTCTGGATACTATAGAGCAGAGTCTGCACGCATTAGACGCGGGGCAGCAAGATAGATCCGAAAGCAGGATCCAAATCTAATAGCCTGGTGGCATTTAATCGATCAAAAAGTGTTCCCTCGTTCTCTTTGTGAATGCATGAAAGCTGCTTGATTTAGACTTTCGGACATTGGACAAGGTTAAGGCAAATCTGGAGCTAACAAAAGATGACCCGTCCCTTGTCCCTTGCCCCTTGCTTAGAGGCAGATCGTGACTTTAACGTGCAGTCCCAAAGTTCAGTCCATTTTAACCCACCCACCCATGCACGTCAATGTCAATCGATTATCGCATGCTTTTGTGCAGCCAATCACGATAGCACTTCCAAGTTGAAAACGGCAATCGAGCTCGAGCCAATGATTTTGCGTCTGAGCCATGCTCACCGCTTCAAGACCCGGCCACCAGCCATTATTTCATATCATATTTTACGATCTTGGTCGCCGACGAAGCAGCAGCAGGCGGTGGGGAGTATGGGCCGATGCTAGCATGGCGGGAATCAAGTAGGTAAAGTCATGTCATGATGGGAATCAGATTGGCGGAGACATTTGAAGAAGACTTGTCTTAGGAGGATGCAGGAACCGAGACAGGCATGTTTTTTTCTCTGGAGTATGTGCATGCCGTCACTTTCACTTGTAATTGAAGATACAATTAAATTCGTGAGCTGGGCTGAGCTCTGTAGGATAAACAAAACATCCCAGCAAAGTCTGCACTCTACAGATCCAACGAACCAAGTTTCTCCACGTCCCAAGGATCTGGTGCAAGGCACAAACACCGACATATCGTCTATGGGCCGTGACGGAGGACCCCGAGGTGCCACCGGCAGACCGCATCGTCGATTCCGGGTCATCAGCCGGAGGGTCTTTGACGGTGAGCATGGGTAATGACTCGGAAGGGGCTTAAGTCTCAGAGACCTGCGGTCTATAACTTCTCTTCATTCTCCGTATCTTCTTCCCTTGGAGGGATATCAGACATTTACATCTCTTTCAAAGTCTACTCGGCAACCAAGAATCTAGTTGGAAGCCGGATAACCAAGTCATCGTCTATATCATATCAGGAAAACCTTCCACATCACCAAACATGCAGCTGCTTTGCACCCCCTCCGTCTCTCTCGTCCGCGTCGCACGATCGCTGCGCAAGCGCCTGCTCAGCTCAAAGACCCTCATCCCAGCTCGCGCCGCTGCCGCCTCAGTTCGAAACTCGCTACACTTCTCTTCGCCCTTCCACTCGCATTCCAACGACAAGCTCAAACACCAAGTTCGACCTGCTGCCCTTGGCACCGTCGCTGTGCTCGGAAACGGACTCCCCGCAGGTCTGGGAGGCCATGCCGCTGTGAGAGGCGGCGAGGGCTGCTCGAGAGTTCGGAAACATATCAGCACCCTCTACCAATAATGGGAGCAGGGTAGCTTTGTGGTCCAGAAGAAGAGCAAATTTGTGTACACAGTGAGGCACCCAGGGGAATTGAAGGACACTGGCTATGCTGGTCTAGCCGTTTTATGGTTTTGCGTTGTGTTTGCGTCGGGGTATTTGGTTAGTATCGGCTTCGCTTGCTTGGCTAGGCTGGGTGGTGATGATTGTTATGACTGTTACAAAGTGTTATGCCAGTAGAAACAGACTCAGACTTGACAGAGTCGCATCTAAATAAATAAAGATGTTCTTCTTATCGTCACCACGAGCATACACGCACAATCGGAAATCCGCGGGGCACCAAGGTAATAAAGCAAGCATTTTTTTGATTCAAAGCTGGTGAGGAGAGAGGGCCAGGTCTAGTAACGTAACAGACCCAACCTCGAGCGCGAACTCGATGTGCAAGAAACAGTTCGTATGCAGGGGGTATATCCAGCGTGTCATTTCTATGTGTTGCCAAGCGTCATCATGGTGTCCGCCAGCTGGCACCTTTTGTTTTTTTGTTTTTATCTTCTCGTCATGCGTCGAGTCGAACTTGGCGACTCCGTAAGCATAACATAATCCATCCCACCCCTTGACGCGGCATCGTGACAACTTTAACTTCAAGATGCAAGGCCTGCTATGATAGTCGAATGATTTGCGGAAGAAAATGGTCATTAGATAATTGGGACTTCAGAATCGAATCGGGGACCAATTCAGGCCCGCTGGGTTGTTGTCAACCGAGACAACAGTATCGATCATCGTCTGAAAAGTGCTGAGAATCGTTGTTGTGCACTCTCCCTTCCCACAACAACAGGGGGATCAGGGGGAGGAACGGTTCGCTTGGGGGGTACCTACTGCCCCTTGCGAGCCTTTTCTTGCGCCCTTTGTTCTCGAGCAGCTCGCACTAATGGCGAGAGTTGAGCCAGATCAACGCATTGCTTCATGAACTCGTGCTAAAAAGAAAGGGTCAGTAGAGTCGCTATGAGTCAAAGCATTCAGACTTACCCTCAGGAGATCATGAGCACTGGCTCGCTTCTCGGGATCCACCTTGAGTGCAAAGTACAAGAAGTCCTTGAACACCAGTGACAGATCCTGCTCGTTCTTAATGTGAGGTGTGCCGTTGGTGGCAATCAACCACAGAGCACGCAGGGGAGATTCGGTCAGGTATGGCGGCTCGCCTTCTATCATTTCGATCGCCATGATACCCAGAGACCAAATATCGACCTTGCGTCCGTACTCTTTCCTAGTGACTACTTCGGGCGCCATCCAGTATGGTGTTCCCACCATGGTCGTTCGCTTGTTCTGGGCTTCGTTGATAGTCGCACAGAATCCGAAATCAGCTACTACAGTTAGATGTGTGTTATACTGTAATTGGACAGGCCGTTACTTACTCAACTTGATTTTGCCTTCCATAGATAGCAAAATGTTGTCCGACTTGATATCTCTGTGAATTACACCCTTGGAGTGCAGATGCTGTAGACCAAGAAGTGTTTCGCGACACACTGAGGCAATCTGCCCCTCAGACATGATGTTGAAGGTGACAACATCCGTAAGGCTGCCTCCCTCCATGAACTCCATGACAACCCACAGCTCGCCTCCGCACAGGTAGCTGTCGATAAAGTTGACGATGTTGGGGTGCGAGCTATCCTTCATCACAAGAATCTCGTTGATAATCAGGTCCTTCTTAGGTTGCTGTTCGAGGTTCATCTGCTTGATAGCCACCAGTCGGTTGGTGCCACGCTCATGTCCAGTAAAAACACCTCCAGACGCACCCTGGCCAATCTTGTTGAATCCACGGTAGATATCTCGAGGATCCCCTTCGCTACAGATGCGCTTGAGGGAGGCGACGATATCGATAGCTGCGCTTTGACGAGCTCGGTGTCGTGGTCTGGCTCCTGGTACAGCTGCCCCAGGAGCC